>WWET01002872.1:93521-108818 GCA_011038615.1 Limnodynastes dumerilii | reverse complement strand
ACGTACAGTACATTCAAAGGATGTGCCTAGGGGAGTGCTTAGAAGGTACGCACGCGTAAATACGCTACACTAGTAAACGGATTGGATCTACCCCATTGTCCTTAAGTTCCTATCCTATCACTTAAAGAAAACGTTTTCGAGATCACATACGTACAGTACATTCAAAGGATGTGCCTAGGGGAGTGCTTAGAAGGTACGCACGCGTAAATACGCTACACTAGTAAACGGATTGGATCTACCCCATTGTCCTTAAGTTCCTATCCTATCACTTAAAGAAAACGTTTTCGAGATCACATCACATTCTCTTTGAAGGGACTAAACTAGCTAAAAAGGCTAAGGGAAAGCACAGATGTTTAAGGCAGAAATTTCATTAGAGGAGGTTCAAAAGGCGCTGAAATCTCAAAAGGCAAATAAAGCACCAGGTCCAGATGGCCTCCCTGCAGCATATTATAAATCATTTGCCACTGTTTGCTGCCTTGGCTCAAGGATCTGTTTAATTATGTACTCCAGGGAGGTAATTTCATGCCCTATTCTACCCGCTATTGTAATACCAAAACCGGGTAAAGACCATACGGTATGCTCTAATTACCGCCCAATTTCCTTGCTTAATTCAGACTTGAAGTTGTTTGCCAAGGTGCTTGCAGACAGGTTAAACAGGATTCTCTCCTCACTTATAAACCCAGCTCAAGTAGGGTTCATACCATCGATGCAAGCTGCTAATAATACCAGGCGTACCGTTAACCTAATTCATCATATCAATGCGACTAAAACCCTCTCCGTATTATTAGCACTAGACGCCGAAAAATATTTTGATCGCCTTTCTTGGAGCTTTATGTGATCCTCCTTGCAATCCTTTGGAATCAAGGGTAATTTCCTGAATGCTATTAAAGCTCTTTACCAATCTCCCTCAGCATCGGTTTTTAGCAATAGCCTGTTGTCGCCTGCATTTTCGCTCAAAAATGGAACAAGACAAGGTTGCCCCCTCTCTCCACTCATCTATGCACTGAGTATTGAGCCACTAGCTGCTAGGATCCGTTGTCTGAATATGGCTCCTTATCTGGATATAAAGCGAACAACTCAAAGTCAGAGGCATTTCCTCTACACATCCCCCATTCAACCCTTCAAGGCTTGATGGCTAGCTTTAACCTTCGATGGCGTCCAAACTCACTTAAATATTTAGGTGTTCAGATAACTAAGTCGTATGCTGCTTTATATACGGCTAACTATACCCCCTTCTTAGATCATTTGCTCAAGATTTGTAGAAATTGAAACCAATGTACATCTCATGGATAGGCTGTATAAATGCTGTTAAAATTAACCTCCTTCCATGTTTGATGTACCTGTTCCAGAACCTTCCAATACTTGTTCCTACCCCTGTGCTTAAGTCACTACAATTGTCATGTATGAAATTTATTCTAGACTGCGTAGATCATAACTCGCTAAATCCCGTTAATGGAGGTCTGGGTTTACCTTTGTTACAAAATTACTACTTGGCGGCACAGTTGAGCCAGTTGGTTACATGGCATTCTAAGCCAGGAATCAAAGCATGGGTAGACATGGAGAATGGACTTCTCAATGTAGGTAAGGTTGACTATCTTCCCTGGCTAATAAAAGCCAATAGACCAGCGAAAGCCTATGAAGTCCCCACTATACAATTTACCCTTAAAACATGGGACATGATACATCCTAAGTTTGAGCTCACATCATATCCCTCACCTTTGACCCCAATTTGGCTACATCCGCAATTCCCCAAAAGTGTTAACCAACAGATTACAAAGTCCTGGTCAAAAAAGGGCATTGATCGCTTCCTTCACGTTCTGAGGCAATTTGTTCCTCAAACATTTAGGAATAAATATAGCTTCCCAGACTCAGCTTTTTATTTATACCTCCAAGTCCGCAAATGTATTCAAGCCCAAGCTCGATCTAAAGCATTATGGCGCCCGTCACAATTTGAGCATTTTTGTATTTATTCAGTGGGCAAAGAGGGTTGATTTATCTATTGTACCATACGGTTCTGCAACCCCCACTCGAGGAGTGGGAACAGCACGAAAATGCATGGGAAGAAGATCTTGGGGTGACAGTGGACAGTGAGGTATGGTCGGATATCAGGATTCTTGTTGCCAAGGCGCATCTCAACATTGGAGTGAGAGAAACAGCTTATAAGGTATATACACGCTGGTATTTAGTCCCATCTAAATTACATCTTTTCTTCCCATCTGTCTCTAACCTGTGCTGGAGAAATTGTAGGGAGGTTGGTTAATTTTTTTCACATCTGGTGGAGCTATCCCATAATAGCTTGGTTTTGGAAGGACACTATAAGCTTTTTAAATCATCTTTTGGAGATTAATCTTCCATATGACCCAGCAGTGTTTCTATTATGTAAATCTTTGCCCTCAATGTCTAAATCAACAGATAAACTCCTAGTACACTGTTGCAATGCAGCTAAGTCACTAATAGCTAAATGCTGGAAGAATCCCCATGCACCTCCACATGCAGCCCTTTTGAATCTGGCACTTGTCATCTATGGAATACATTTCGGCCCTATTGAACAACAGGGTTAAACACTACCAATCCACGTGGAATGCGTGGCACAATTTTTCTAATTCCCCCACCCCTGGGAATCTATGAGAGGCTAATGTATATGGCTTCGATCTTTTTTTTCCCTACTCCTATACTTCCCCCCCCTTCCCTTCCCTTCCCTTCCCCTAAAATTGTACTTTTCTAAAATTTTAAAAGTTTCTAAAGATTTTTATAAGCTAAGCTCTGTATCTACTACCTTGGTACTTGTTATCTATGTTGATGACACCTGTATAGCTCTTCTTAAACCTTTTACTACTTGTTCATTTTATCTATGTGTAAATTTTGCATATTGACGATTACCAATTATCTCTCTTTATGTACTTTATTCTGTAGTTATGGATGCTTTTTGTTGTGACTCAAAAAAAAAAAAAAAATTCTATATAAAGAGATTTAAAAAAAAAAAAAGTCACCCTGGGTCTCCGCTGCTTCAGATCAAATCACTGGGGGAGTAACACGCAAAAGTCCGGTAGCAGCGTAGTTCTCAGTATCGTTTGTAAGCGCTCCACCCTGTCACGTTTCAAGCCTATCGTGCCTCTTTCTCAAAGTGGTGAGCTGCAATACTCCTCCCCTATCTAAATGCTGCCTCCACACCATACAGTGTTGTAAGAAACAACTTATCCACTACATTCATTTAAAATCAGTTTCTGAAGGTGAGGATACAATCATTGCGGCAACTTTACTGCTATCTGGTAGCAAATAATATTGATTACAATATTCCAGCACACTTATTCCTGTTCCCCAGGGACTGCCTGGCACACTTTTATTATTTTACTATTTTAGTTTAATTTTTAACTGGATGTTTTTTGGACTGTTCTATCAATCAAATATACAGTCACATATTTATTCTTACTGTTAGTTACATGTTCACACACAGCTGTACACACACAGCTTTAAAAAAGTGGGCAGGTAGATTCCCACGTGTAAAATAATCCTGCAGCTCTGCTAGCACAGGATGCACCTTGATTAACTGATTTGTGCTTATAACAATGCACTTATAACTTACTTTGACACAAAAAACATTATCCTCCTGATTTTTATCATGTTGGTCTTCTCCAACACATTCTGGGTTTATAAACCCACAACTTGTTCTTCAGTCTTTATATGCTACTAAATGATATTGTATCTTTCGGGGTTGGGCCTCAATTTATGTTGTGATTAGGGCTAATCTGGCCCCTAAATTTGATCCGGGTGTCTTGTGATTGCAGCTTACCCACTTAGAAAGGAGAAGTGCAATAAACCTGCTTTCTCCAGCTGTGTACTGTGACTGCGCTGCTAGAGATTTCTTTATTATATAAGTTTTTATAGATTGTTGGCGTATGTGACCAGAAGAAGAGTAGCATGATATCTGAAATCCATCATTTGTTGGTTTCAATTTTATCTACAACTGTTAAATTTTTTCCCCTGACATAAATGTAAAAAGTCTGTCACATATTAATTTCTACTAGAAAGATTTGTAAAGAATTTAAGCTTATTAAGTTAACTTATTTCAGGCATATTAACCAATTAACTAATACAATTCTTATAATATTTTACTGCTTTTATTTGTAAACAAAAAAGCAACTCTTTTTATATTGACTTGATTTGATATTTTTTTTTACAAAGGTTTCATTGTGATTATTAAGAGGTTAACACACAGGCTTAAAAATAAACTGGCCCACTTTAGGAGTAAAAATTCTCTTGGTGCTAAAATATGTCAATCAGTCCTTGTAGAAGTGGGTTGCTGTCTGAGCTAGTTATGCAAAATACTGGCAAAGCAGCAAATATCATCAAGATGCGCAGGGAGCACTGTTAGCAGCAGCAAACACAATGTGCTGTATTTTTAGCAGTGATAATGTAGGGCACAGAAAAAAAATTAAAATTTTTAAATAATCATTACTTGTTAATAAATGTTTAGGGAAGGGGGTGTGTGTGTGTGTGTGTGTGTGTGTGTGTCATCTATGCTGTTTTCAAGAGCAAACAAAAAAAGATTGTGGATACTGACAATGTTATCTGCAAAGGTTCAAGTTTCATAGTATGCATTTAATCAAAATATACAATGAGCAATGTTTATTCATAGACATTGACTGCTCTATTTAGGTCAGGGATTTGTCACGTGTGAATGTGTGCAGACCGGATGAACACATGCACAGTGAAAACATGCCATTTAACTTGTCTGTGCATCTAAACAAAACTTTATTAAAAGAAAGCAGATCATTTCCTTATTAGCAGGACTGAACACTTGTTAGTGTTCTACAGATAATAGTACAGAAATTTAATGCATTAGGCGTTATATATTATAGCCACATTTCTGCTATTAATACTATTACAAGGTAAATGTATTTTACTTTACACAGTAAACTCCTTAATGTTTAATAGGAGTAAATGCCAAATAGGCATGAGGGAGAATAAACGCCTGGCTGTGCAGGCATGCAGGTCAGACATGCAAGGGCGGTTAGCTGTCAGTCATAGGCAATACCATTAGGTTTGGGGGGAGGGTCTTAGCAAGGTTATATAAGTGCTAGGGGTCTGGGTTTCAGCCTCCTTATGGCGCTTGCCTAGTGCATGAGGTATGGTTCAGGGAAGGCACACCTCTTTGTGATGAAGCAAGGATGCTATGCCAGATGGCTAGTGTCCTGGTTTGCCTCCTCGGTTCCCCATCGGGGTGCGCAGTATAACAGGGGTGTGTGCTTATGTTGACCATTTCTTCCGGTTCCTGCCCTTTGTTATGATGCTTCCTCCATTTAGCTGACCCCTCGGGTCTGGTAGTATTTACCGTCTGTAAAAATTCCGGCAGTAAAAATACCTCCACGAGTTTTCCAACACTGAAAATCCAGACATAAAAAATTCCGGCAAAATTAATTACCGGCAATTTAAAATACCGTCACTGAAAATACCGACACATAAAAAATACCGGCAAAAAAAAAATTACCGGCAACACTGAAAATGCCGACACATAAAAAATACCGGCAAAAAAAAATTACTCACAATTTAAAATCCCTCCCGCTAAGCAAGACCCGACAATAACTACTGACAGCTAGAATCCCGACTGACTTCACGGAACAACAACGAGGCAGGGCATGCTGATTCTTATAGTGCTACAGGCAACCACATGCCCTGTCATCCTGTGCTGTGAGCGGTGTCTCAACATCCTCATAAATGTCACCAATTACTGCCGATAACACAGTATAGATGCATCAATAATACCAACAATGCCCCCAAAAATGTCACCAATAAAAAATGTCACCAATTACTGCCGATAAGGTAGTGCTCAGTTCTATGGTTGTGAATTAAACTGGCAAGTATGAAAGGCATGCTTGAGGGACTGTGATCACAAAGGGTCTCCTGAAGTGGAGAGGCTATATGTCCCTTGTACAAAGGCTCACAGTGGTGCTGTCTCTTATGTATACGTGGTCCCAAAAGTCAGTGGTGCACAGGAGAGATGTAGGAAAGAGCAAAAGGGGGAAGAGAGAAACACAATAGTGTAATACTGTAAGGAATTAACAAATATAGTGGAAAATTGCACTCACACGAATCCACTTTGGTATTTGCATGTAGCAGGTCTTCGCGCAATGCTGCCTCCTCTGGGTGTTTACCGCTCTGATGGATGTCCAGATTCGCTAGTCTATTCGGGGTCGGGAGGATGCCTGTCCGAGGAGTAAAGTCAGCCAACAAGCATCCTCCCGACCCCGAACAGACCAGTGCATCTAGACATCCAGCAGAGCAGTAAACACCCAGAGGAGACAGCATCGCGCGAAGACCTGCTACATGTAAATAGCATAGTGGATTCGTGTGAGTGCAATTTTCCACTATATCTGTTAATTCCTTACAGTATTACACTATTGTGTTTCTCTCTTCCCCCTTTTGCTCTTTCCACCCCGGACTACATCTCTCCTGTGCACCACTGACTTTTGGGACCACATATATATAAGAGACAGTACCACTGTGAGCCTTTGTACAAGGGACATATAGCCTCCACTTCAGGAGACCCTTTGTGATCACAGTCCCTCGAGCATACCTTTCATACTTGCCAGTTTAATTCACAACCATAGAACTGAGCACGACTTCCCCTCATCTCCATCTCCACTATAACTAACCACAGTTGCACACAAGAACCCACAACAAAGGATTGATAGGGCCTTTATCTTTCCTCCAATATTATATCTCTCTGCCTGATGTATGTACTGTGCCGACACTGTATACTACAAACGGATATAGTGGCAAACACCTCACTGATACGTTTGTAATTTTTTTTGTTTATATATAATTGTAGTAGTAGTAGTAGTATTAGTAGTAGTATATTGTACACTATGAATAGGGAGACTGTGGCACATGGTTACTGTGGTGTGCATGCGTGATCGCCACATGGATACAGGAGAGAGGATCCCTCAGCACACGCAGCCCTCCTGATGTTTAGTGGAAAATTGCACTCACACAAATCCACTTTGCTATTTCCATGTAGCAAGTCTTCGTGCGATGCTGACTCCTCTGGGTGTTTACCGCTCTGCTGGATATCCAGATGCACTGGTCTGTTCAGGGTCGGGAGGATGCCTGTCGGCTGACTCTTCTCCTCGGACAGGCATCCTCCCGACCCCGAACAGACCAGCGCATCTGGACATCCAGCAGAGTGGTAAACACCCAGAGGAGGCAGCATCACGCAATGACCTGCTACATGTAAATACCAAAGTGGATTCGTGTGAGTGCAATTTTCCAATATATCTGTTAATTCCTTACAGTATTACACTATTGTGTTTCTCTCTTCCCCCTTTTGCTCTTTCCACCCCGGACTACATCTCTCCTGTGCACCACTGACTTTTGGGACCACATATATATAAGAGACAGTACCACTGTGAGCCTTTGTACAAGGGACATATAGCCTCTCCACTTCAGGAGACCCTTTGTGATCACAGTCCCTCGAGCATACCTTTCATACTTGCCAGTTTAAATCACAACCATAGAACTGAGCACTACTTGCCATCATCTCTACTATAACTAACCACAGTTGGACACAAGAACCCACAACAAGGGATTGATAGTGCCTTTATTGCCCCCCCCTTTTTTTCTTTCCTCCAATATTATATCTATCTGCCTGATTTATGTACTGTGCCAACACTGTATACTACAAACGGATATAGTGGCAAACACCTCACTGATACGTTTGTCATTTTTTTGCAACAATTTTGCATCTATACTGTGTTATCGGCAGCAATTGGTGACATTTTTATTGGTGACATTTTTGGGGGCATTGTTGGCATTTATGATGCATTTATACTGTGTTATCGGCAGTAATTGGTGACATTTTTTATTGGTGACATTTTTTTTTGGTGATATTTTTTATTGGTGACATTTTTGGGGGCATTGTTGGCGTTAATGATGTGCTCCTGCCACAGGATGACAGGGCATGTGGATGCCTGTAGCACTACTAGCATCAGCATGCCCTGCCTCATTGTTGTTCCGTGAAGTCAGTCGGGATTCTAGCTGTCAGTAGTTATTGTTGGGTCTTGCTTAGCGGGAGGGATTTTAAATTGCGAGTAATTTATTTTTGCTGGTATTTTTTATGTGTCGGGATTTTCAGTGACAGTATTTTAAATTGCTGGTAATTTATTTTGCCGGTATTTTTTATGTGTCTGGATTTTCAGTTACGGTATTTTAAATTGCCGGTATTTAATTTGGCCAGTATTTTTTATGTGTCTGGATTTTCAGTGCCGGAAAACTCGTGGAGGTATTTTTACTGCCGGGAATATGACTACCACCCGACCCCTCACCGGCTAGTTTCGCCACCTTTCCAAATTTATAGTCTGAATCATTTACATTAATAAACTATGCCCCAATTCTTTATTGGGTTGAATGTGTGATGTGTGTGCCCTGTCCAGCCATTGGCTGTTTAAGTTCCAGGCTAATTTCCTTCCACAATAGAAGAGCTGGAAAAGAGTTGGAAAACATGCCATTTAACTTGTCTGTGCATCTAAACAAAACTTTATTAAAAGAAAGCAGATCATTTCCTTAGCAGGACTGAACACTTGTTAGCGTTCTACAGATAATAGCACAGAAATTGTAAATTGCATTAGGCATTATATATTATAGCCAAATTTCTACTCTTAATACTATTACAAGGTAAATGTATATTACTTTACACAGTAAACTCCTTAATGTTTAAGCTCCAGGCGTATTTCCTGCCACAATAGAGTTGGAAAAGCTAAAAACAGCAATCATGTATATGTTTTCAAAGAATAATGGGTAACTGTCAATTACCAGCAATCCCCAATGTGTGCTCATGACTTGTGGCTACATGCAGTTTTTGTTTTAAAAGAAAATGTGACTTTTAAGCAGGTAAAGTAAGGTTCAGATTTTTATATCGTATTTGTGTCAAATTCATTTGAGTGACTGTCTATAGCCTGGTTGTGATCATCTTTCTTATTAATAATATTACTATTAACCATTGAGGCTTCATGGTTGGAACTGAACAATGCACATGAAGACACCTTTTTTTTTAATCAAGTGGGGAATTTGAGGATCAGGCCCTGTATGTATTTTTGTTGGTAAGAACATGCAACTCACACAATTAACATGCAATGTTGAGTTTTGTAAAGGTTGCCATATGTAATGTGTGCATTTTTACTTGCACCAGGTGCAAGTTAATATGCTTAGAAATGGCACAATTATATATTTTTTGGACAGAGCATTACATGATACTTGCGTCAAAAAGCATATGAAGTCATGTGTCTAAATTGTATGCAACTCAGTCGCATATATTTGTGCATGTATCCTAAAAACGAATGCTATATATGTCAGTCTTAGAAGCCCTTTTCTTTCCCTGTTGTGTAAATTTTAACTATTTCATACCTGGAGAAGTGTATTAAGTATTCTAATCGATCCTAATATTTCTAATAATTCCAATATTCTGATAGAGTATTAGAATGAGTATTCGTTATTGTGGCAGCCTGAAGCATAAAACAAACTTAAGATACATTTCTCAGAAAGCATAGAATATCTCCACCTGTTGTGCCCTTCATAACATCCAACACGCAAGAATGAGATGCAACTGAGATGAAGGGGAGCAGAATGCTAGTTCTCTCAAGTCTTCTTACCATTCTTCATCCTCCTCAATTCTGACAGTGATAAGTGATTGATTATAATCATCGTGATTGCATGATTTTCTATTTTTATGTTACCATACTTGTACTTGTCCCAACTTGACCTCTACCCTCATAAGTACAAAGTGGCAAATCAATATACATTGTTTATATTACATTCAGACCTCACATAAATCTTAACTCTATTAATGGTTTATGAATTTTACAATACATTTATATTTGGCTTTGTAGTCCATATGGGAAATAGCAAATTGTATTAAACAAATTGTTATAGAAACAATAATGATGGAACTAAAGTACCTTACTTGTACCCCTTCACTTTAGTTACATACCACTCAAACCCAACAATACACCTATATCAAATAATAAACAAAAATATTGTGTGGTATTGGAAAAGAACACAGATCTATTTAGCAATGAAATTTTAGTTGGCTTTTGAAACCAATCATAAAAGTCGACAACAAGATTTATCACATCACACTTTATGGCTGGCAACATACTCTACATTTCCTTCCTAACACCAAAATGTCACAGAAAATCCACCTCTTAATCTGGCATCGTACAGATCACATCCACACAAGATGACCCAGGAACCTTTATACCAGGCAGGTAAAAAATTCAGATCATTCACTGGAAAGAGGTGCTCTATGACAGCTGTATCTCAATGAAATAGTTTCCAGTGTATGGTTTCATTTGTGATTCTCCTGAAAGGGAAAAGTTAATGCAGAACACAATATCCAAAGAATGGGTACATTTTGCAGGAAAAAGAGGCCTAATCCTAGTACTGGATAACTTATTTGCCATAAACTAAGCCTACATACCCCCAAACCAACCCTTAGCATTACCTTTGGGTAAGATAACTGAAAACCATGGGTGGAACAAGACATTGCCAGATGGTTCCTCATGTCAACAATGATACATCTGACAATGATACAGCAGTATCATTGCCAAAATGGTTGCTAAAAAAAAACTTTGCCATGTCTCCGCTCCTGTTCCCGCCCACTCTTTTCTCTCATCTGTCCCCACTGCTTTTTACTTTACCCTTTCTCCAATTCTGCCTCTGACTTTGCCACCATCTTCACTTCCAAGTTTGACTCTATCAGAAGCTCCATCTCCTCTACCATCAACTATCCTCCCCCTCCATCTCCACCCTCTCATCTCCTCCCCAGCCACCATTCGGCTGAAGAAGTCCACTCCCTTATGTAATTGTCTCATCTGTCATTGTGCCCACTTGATCCTTTCCCCTCTGATCTTCTCCGGTCTCTCCCTCTCTTAACTTTCTATTATCTTTCCCACCTCTTCAACTTATCCCTCTCCTCTGGCTTCTTTCCCTTCCTCTTTAAACATGCTCTTGTCTGCCCCATCCTTCAAAAACCTAGCCTTACCCCACCTCACCCTCAAACTTCCAGGTGTGGGTCATCGCAGAGAATGGCTTTTGCCTTGCACATGGTGCTCTGAATGGTAAGTATTAAATCTAACCTCAACTCTAAATCTAACCTCACCTCTTTCCCCAATCCTTAACCTGACCCTCCTTTCCCTGCAGCCCCCTTCACTCCACTGAAACTGCCCTGACTAAGGTCACAGATGATCTCCTCTCCAGGGTGAAGGTTGAAGTGGCCAAATTTTGGCCACTTCACCCTTCACATCCTCCTGGATCTCTCAGCAGTCATTGACACTGTTGATCACCCTTTTCTTCTTTACACTGTTCACTTTCTTGGCCTGTCTGGCACTATCCACTCCTGGTTCTCCTCCTATCTCTCAGACCACTCCTTCTCTGTCTCAACCCCTTGCTCCTCCTTCCCATTGGTGTTCCTCAGGACTGAGTTCTTGGTCCTATTCTATTCTTGCTCCACACCTTCTCTCTGAGTGACCTCATCAGCTCCTTTGACTTTTACTACCACCTCAAATCTATCTCTCCTACCCTTCCCTTTCCTTCTCTCTTGTGTCCAAAGTGTCAGATTGCCACTCAGCCATCTCCTCATGGATGCCCCAGCACTTTCTTAAGCTTAACATGGACAAAATTTAAATAGTAGTCTTCCATTCTTCCTCTCTACCCTTACTATCTCCATTACCATCAGTGACTCCACCATCTCCTCCACCTAAGCCCACTACCTGGGCATCATCCTTGACTCCTCACTTTTCTTCACCCTCTACATCCACGCTCTCTCACTGCCCTGCCACTTTCACCTCCGCAGCATAGCTTGCATCAGACCCTTCTTAACCACAGATGCCACTAAAACTCACATGGAGTGGTGGAGGAGGGAACAACACTAGTTTGGAGGGCCCTGTTCTTGTGAGCTAACACACTAAGTGGGAGGGATGAACTTACAGAAGACATAAGAAGGGGAAAGGAAGTCAACTGCTGGTGTGAGCACAGGGCCAGATTGAGGGCCATGTGGAACTGGAGCTTAAAATTATCAAGGGCCCACACTATATAGTATGCATCTTTATGCACTGCAGTGTGTAAGGGCCTATTTTCAGATTGGGGCCTGGGGCTGTAGTCCCATTAGCCCCATTATTAATCTGGCCCTGTGTGAGCAGTGGAGAGGGGGAAGGAAAGAAAAGAAGGAATAGATGTAGGATGCAGTGAAGATGTTAAGTGGATGCATTTGAGTGAGAACTTGAAGAACTGCAATGTGGGGGTGTCTGACTGAAGAACAAAGGTAATTCCAGTGCAGAGGGGCAGCGTGGAAGAAGTCCTGGACACAGGAACGAGATGCATTTCTGTGCGTGCAGTTACCATACCTAATCTCACTAAGCATGCATATCTTGTATTCATAATAAATGGAATAGTCCTGCATGCAAAGACTGAATTCCATACAGATCACAGCATCCAATGTGGAGTACCAATTCACAGTTGAACAACATACATTGCGTATGTAATAAAAAAAATATTACAATTAGGATCTGATCAAATAACCATAAACACAATTGCTGGGTAACACTCTTGTTGTTGGACGAACCACACAAATAAGTGCAACAAGTACTGTATATGCATTGTTCCTGGTTTTTGAGTCTCTGTGTAAGACTACAGTCTCCTTGTGCCTATTACTCTGACATCTCCTTATACTTAAACTCCCTGACATTCTCCTTGTGCCTATTCATCCCGAACTGCACTACTGGTTCCAGCATTTTATCTACAAGTAGTGGAGCAGTTGTTTATCCAAGTTGCAGCACTATCGGTACCAGTATATTGTCTGCTCAAGTGTGCTGCTTAATCATCAGTTGTCTACAAGCTCCAGAGCTCCATTTGCAAGAGGCATTGCAGTCTTTCGTCATCAATTGCAGCCAGATTTCAAACAGCATTCCAGTCCGCAAAGTGTGCTACTCACTCAGTTTTATGCACTATAAATACTAGCAGTTCCTCTGGAACAGTCTGTTGCTTCTTCAACTGCTGAATTATCGACTTCGGTGATTAACTGGCTATCCATTTGTTTGCTGTCCTTATAGCATCAGCATAGAGAACATAGCTCTCACCATCCGCAGTACTACAATTGTCAGCAGTCCGAGTGTGTGCAGCTCTCCATTGTTAGCACAGTATCTGAGACTACTCATAGTCCCAACTGCCTCAAGTTCAAAGTGCAGTTCTAACTGCTTCTCTCCTTCGCAGTCCTTAAGTTCAAATTGCAGTCTCAACTGCTTCTAGTCCCATCGCAGTCTCAACTGCCCCAGTCATGACAGTCCCGGCTGCTCCTGCCTTCTGTGTCACTCCTCGTGTTACTTCCTCTGGATATCAATATCTACTTATTATTTCTCTCCTTGAGTTCCTCTCCAAGTCCTAACCAATGAGCCAGCCTATATCCAGAACCCTCATTTCCTGTTCACCATCGTTAATCCAAGGGATCCTGAGCCAGATACAAAAACCCCAGAGTCCGTGACATGGGGTATGTTATTGGTCTAAGAATGGCACACACTATAATATATGTGGAGTATTTTAGAGGTTTGGGAATGGCACAGTATACTGTATATAGTGTGCCATTCTTAAAATATAAGGTAAATCAAATTATAGTATATGCTCTTCCCAAACCCCTAATATAACCCCATATGTGCTTTACTGTATATTGTGTACCATGTCCAGACTTCTAATATACCTAACACTTTAAACAAAAATCGTGCATTTACCACTCTCCCTGCAGAGCACACCATATAATGGACCAGATCCAGACTCTCATACAACAGCTGATTTACACAAGCTGTTAGTGTAAATCAGCTGTTTAGAAGCTACTGCACATTCCTAGAACACTGGGCTATGCAGCGGAATGCTATGCATAGGAAATATGTGGACAAGTTAGTTAAATGGCAGTGGTCATTATAACAGTCACTCCTTATATATATGGGACTACCTTTGGGCTTTAGGGTAGCTCATTTTTCTTGACCTCTTCATTTCTTCTGTTGTTTTATGTGTGCAGCATTTCTTGCATTTCAGTCTGCTTCTCTGGATGAGTGGGAAAGCGGTGCACATGTTTGTTGTTTAACACAGAAGGCAATTGAGCTGACAAGCTTTCTCTTCCCTTAGACTACTGACTTAGGCCCAGATCCTGACCTACGTCGGACAGGTGACTTACGCAAGTCATTTACATAAGTCCCCTGTGTCAGAACATCTGTACATGCGTGCACCAGATGTTCTAACAGTATAAGTACTGACTTATTTAACTAAGTTACATACATCAGTATGTCCACAGAAGGGGCTGACCCTTCATTTACGATGGCCATTCACCATATAAATTAGGGGGCGGAGGCAGGGAAGCCCTGTTACGACTAGGTCTGCGGCTGTAAGTAAAAATACTTGGTTGTAAAAGTTATGGTAGGAATCTGGACACGTAAGTGTCCAGATTTACTACCGACAGCGGGGAGTGCACTCCCTGCTACGAGTGTCTAACTAAGGAAACACGTAAAGCGTGCGGGGTCAGGATCTGGCCCTTAATCATTTAAGGGTGATCCACAGTTACATATGAATTTATGGGCTAAGGGTCAGTAGGGGTCGGACTTTGGCAATTGTAAATTGGTTAACAGTGTTGGCCAAGGTGGAAGGAGTAACACCCATTTATTAAAATTGTGGTGACCCGTAGGTCTCCTTTATTTAGCCTCCCCTTGAATTTGTTTATATTTTCTAAATTCTTAATTAAAGAATTTGTAACTATGGGCCTGATCCAGAACTACGCTGCCCGGCGGCAATACGCCAGGCTTAAGCATAAGATCGGCTGAAAAGACGGAAATGACCGATCTGTGATTAGGCGTCCATATTATGACCGTAGTAACGGCTGAGGGGGCATCCCTCGCCATTACTACGTAAATGTTAGTGTAGGTAGGCGGGGGGAGGTAGTTTAATGAGGGAGGGAGGGGTTTTAGGTAATACGCTCCTGTGCGAGCGTATTTTCCCTCGCTTAGGCTGGCTGAAGTTAGGGTAGCCTTCAGCTGTTGTAAGCAAGAGAAAATACGCTTGCACAGGAGGGAGTGTCGAGGGGAGTTCACGCCGATATGCTTTGCTTTACTAAGCACGGCACATCAGCGTAGGTCTGGATCAGGCCCTATTACTTTAATCCACTACATAACTGTTTATTTTTTAGCCCAGTAAAGATGTATTGCAGATGCTTGTTACATTGGTTTATACACAGTATAGCAACTCAGTGGATGTTTAAAGCTTTTT
>WWET01002872.1:66350-86977 GCA_011038615.1 Limnodynastes dumerilii | reverse complement strand
GACAGAGGGGAGTGACAGGGGATGTGCACTCCCCTCTGTCTCGCGTAATTTCAGACCCCCGCGCACGGAAAGCACGCAGGGGTCTGGATCCGGTCCATTATAATAAGCTGATTTTTACACTAAATCACCGTAATCGCCATAGCTAAATAGACGGACATCGCTGTAGTAGCAAAATCGTTGGGGAAAATCGCCCCATAGTAAATACGGCGAGTTTACAAAAAAATCACCGTCAAACTACATCAATGTCCATCAATTTTTAGGAGCGAGTTAACTCGCCCCTCAGTAAATCTGGCCCTAGGATCTTTAGCATAGTAACCTTGGGACAGGAGGAAGATTCAGAACCTTATCTTTTCACGTAGGATATGAGGCAATGGAGGCCAAATGGAGCTCTTTTGCATACAGACACCCTACTGCCTCCCTTGCTGTTTTTCCAACCTGACCCTCAAACTTTTCTTCAGTTGCTTCTGGCCTCTCCTGGCTCTCCATGCGCAGATCCTTATGACCACTTCTCCCCTCCTTTAGCCCCCACAGTGGTTTAAATACCCCAACATGGGGGTGGATGGGAGTGGTGATGCGGTGAGCACTGATTGGCTCACAAGGGCACCACAATGAACCCTAAATGCCGTGGGGTCACCAGGGTGCAGTGACGCAGCAAATCCTGATTTACTCACCACACTGAGAGGACCCAAAATGGCCAACATGAGCCCTGATTGGCTCGTTCCACACCATGTGGCCGACTAGCAGAAAATAACAATTGATTCACTGCTGATACGGCTTGCGTTCCTCTAACCAGGAGTCCTCCTCTAGCACTGCAGAATTCTCCTCCTTGTTCTTTATGCAGTACTATGTGTCTTCCAGTGTCCTGCACTGCACCTAATATTCCTCCTGCTTCTGCTCTCGCGACGCTGCTTCTGTCACATATGAGTGCTGAGCGTTTTTTATAAATACATTGGTAGCAGCTGTCAGTTGCTTGCAGTGTATTTATAAAAAACAATTGGCACTTATATATTGCGCAGAGGCTGGCAGCTTTCTTAATATTCTGTAAATACAAGGTGGTGTGTGGCTATCATGGGCCCCCTTCTTCTCCAAGCCCCATAACAGCCACACCCCCTGAACCACCAGTAGTTACACCACTAGGGTGATCACAATTCTATTCTACTCATAGTTTAACCATTCTTAATATATTCTCATCTCATTTGTGGCTCTATGAAGATGTAAAACTGGAAATACACTAGAGAATTTTTTACAATTATCGTTAAACTAGTATTTATCGATTAACAATAAACAAGTGTTTGGAACAATGGGGTACATCCAGACCTAAGTGGTTGTTACGTTAGAACGTGTAGCGTAATTACGCTAGAGTAATTTCTATGCACTCCTCTCTAAGCACTCCCCTCGCTCGTACGTACTTTGGTCATTTTACTCTGCCCAAACCCTATGTTAACTTTCCATAGTGTAAGTACTGACATACGTAATAGATTTACGTACGTGACGGCCTAACCCAGCCCATACTGTCCAATTTAAATGCCTCCCTACACCTCCAAAGCCTAATTACAGGTGTTGTATTTATGCCCCCTGCCCTTTCTTCATATTTACGCTGATGGTACATACATTAGGAGTTAAGTGGCGTAACATTTGCCGCTCGCATGCACAGTAATACAAATAGCCGATTTGACGTCATAACATACTTGGCTCTGGATCTGGCCCAATATCGCAATATCGTGTAAGTATGTACTGGTGGTGCAACGGTCAGCAAAACAGATCTTTAAAAAAAATCACAGAGCTACTTGTGTCGTGTACTGTATATAAACAAATCGATATACTCGTTGGGAATTTCAGTCTTTTCAAATGGGATAAATATATAATAATGTTATAACATTATGTGAAAAATATTTGTTTCCTTGATAGCAGGGCTCGAAGTGAGGGGGTATACGGGGGTATGACATACCATCACTTCTCCCACTGAATTAATTGAAAAGCTTTAAATCTCCATTCACTTCTATTATTGCTATATTTTCATACCGCCACTTCTAAATATCCATACCGCCACTTCTAAACTTCCACTTCGACCACTGCTTGATAGTATGACCATGTGAACAAGTGAAACTGTGACCAGTCTGTACAAATGTTCTGTAAAGGCTAATCATGTTATGTCCAAATACGTGTATTAGTTATTGCATATTTATTAAATCAGTACTTTTGTACTTAAATCCTACTGCAATAGCAAAGCAACTTCTATCTAATCCTATAAAATAATGTCCTATGCATTTCCAGTGCATGTCACAACAATGCAGCTTAAAACCTGATAAACTGATAACATTTTCTCTCCATGACTAAAACAGGTCGCTTTCCAAGTGTCAATTTAGCACACTTAAGCTATTTGTTTGAAATGCTGGAAATCATATTTGCTTATACGGGTTACTTGTGTGGAATTATGTTGTTAGTAAATAACACACAATATAGGCCCTATGCAGACTACCGGACGTATTACATATACGCCCGGTGTTTAGCGGTTTTTACTACTGTGCATGTGTAGTAAATTTTGTACGTAATCTACGTATCTTTTCCTTGTATATATTTTCCTTACGTAGATTGCTTATATGCGGTCTTTAAAATGGCATATACGCAATCTATGTATGGAAAAGATACATAGATTATGTACAAAATTTACTATGCATGCGCAGTAGTAAAAATCGCTAAACACCGGACGTATATGTTATACGTCTGGTAGTCTGCATCCAGCCCTATGTTTTTTTTATTTAGGCTTATTAGTTATTATATAAAATTTACAGAGTAGTAAATTGGTGTGAACACTGACAATATATGTAAGTACATGGAATAATAAATTGAGAGCAGTCAATATTTCAACTGCCAGGATAGTTTATGTTTTACAAAACAATATATGCCTTCGTGGTAGTGAAGATGTTAAACCGAGCTAAAGAATTCTAACTTTAACTCGATAATAATGGCCAATTTAGGATTCATGTAGTGGGTTTATGAAACTGTTTAAAATATGTCTTTTCATTATCAGTAACTACCACTTTAAGGAAGATTACCTCTATGGTATGTGGTAATACGCTATTTAATTAGCAGAGGCTGTAATTCAGTCTCAGTAGAGATATTCTACAATCATAGACTGTCTGACTTCTGGCTACAGCAAGTGGCAAGAGGATGCATTACATACAGACATATGTTGCCAGTAGGGAATCAGCGAACATTACATAAGATATTTCTTGATAGTTGTACAACATATATTTAGAAAAATGGCATAACAATAGAATACTATTCGTTTTACAACAATACACCATTTTGCAGATTTCGAATATAATTATATTGAGTTGTATCTGTCCTGTTGGTGTAAGTGTGTTTGTACCTCTGCTGACCCCTGCCTGTTTCTGGCTCCATTGTTCTGATATACTTACCTCTGGTTTGGCCTTTCTATACTTACCTTTTATACCCACTTACTCCTGTTTCTGTTATATTGTGCTTATTATTAGTATTTGCTGGATCACATATCCTATATTATTTCCTATTAATTACTGCACACCATATTCTGGCTAATACGGTACAGCCTCCCCGCAGTTCCTACCTAATTGTGGTGAAACAATAATCTACTATCTGCTGCACGCCATACCCTGGCTTATGCGGTATAGGCTTTCAGCGGTACCTACCTGGTTGTGGTACAACTGTACCTTCTGTTTGCTGCATGCCATATTCTGGCTAATTACCGTGCAGTCTCCCAGCAGTACCTACCTAATAGCGGTGCTACCATTACCAACTGTTGGCTGCACGCCATATTCTGGCTCACTACCGTGCAGTCTCCCAGCTGTACCTACCTATAGTGGCGCTTTATTGGTATTTAGTAATTTATTACGCCACATAGTGGCAGTCTATTTTACTTTCCCTTTACCTTCTTGTCCCATAACTTGCCTTACTCTTGGCTCGTTAAAACCGGGTTCCTTTTCCTTGAGTGTTATACTTGTGTGAATGTGAACACAAGACTCGCTATTTTACCTGTCACAGTGGTCTAGTCTTACTTAACTACCTATTTTCCTACTTCTGCTTCTTTCAGTGAAATAGTGCGCTTAGGATAGTGGCTTGTTTAAAACATATTAAGTTCTGTTCAGCTACTTCAGAAATGGGACTACTCAGTATTTCTTTTGGCTTATGGTAGCTCTGAAAGCTTCATAAGGACACCAAGGGTGCAGCGAACAGAGAAAGTTTAGCACCCACTGGCCAAATAAAAAAAAAAAAAAAAAAAAACATGGACGCTGCCACTTCTGAAGCTTTTAAAGCTTTAATTAATCAAGTTTCCCATCTGGGCCAGATGGTCCAAAACTTGACCACAAAGGTGGAAGCACAAGAAGAGGCCTTAGCTGATCTCCATCCTGGTGTACAGGCAGCACAAATTCCACCCGCACCTGCGATGGATATCAAAGCTCCCCTTCCCGATAGATTTTCGGGTGAACGTTCGAAATTTTCTTTATTTAAAAATAATTGTCTTCTTTATTTTCAACTCCGACCAAATGCGTCGGGAAATGAATTTCAAAAAGTTGGGCTTGTAATCTCCTTGTTACAGGGGGAGCCGCAAACTTGGGCTCATTCCTTGGCGGAAGATCACCCTGCTCGTCACTCTCTGGATCATTTCTACAATGCGATGGCAATCATCTACGAAGATCCTGATCGCGAATCTACTGAGGAATCTCGTATCCGGGCCTTGCGACAGGGCAGAAGAACAGTAGAGGAATACCCAGCAGAGTTCCGCCGTTGGGCTGTAGAGTGTCGCTGGAATGACCCTGCCCTGAGGAGTCAGTTCAGAGTAGGGCTTTCAGAGACGGTTAAAGATTCTTTAGTGCAGTATTCCTTACCAGACTCACTTGAAGAATTAATGACCTTATCCATTAAGGTAGATCGCCGAATTAAAGAAAGAAGAAATGAAAGGGATTCTATCTCATCTCCATTTCCGATACAGGCTAGTACTAGCGCTAGTTCAGACTCAGAGCCCATGCAATTAGGTACCTTCCGCCTATCTAAGCAAGAGAAAGATTGGCGTCGGGTCCTGGGGTTATGCCTCTATTGTGGAGGCAAAGCACATAGAGCTGATTCGTGCCCCAATAAAGCCAAGCTGACGGGAAACTTTCAGACCAGATGAACAGGAGGGAGGTCCATCTGGGGTTAAGTGTTATCACTCCCTCAAATTCCCTACTGGTTCCGGCCCAAGTTAATGTTTCCCAAGGGTCTCATAGTCTGTCTGCCTTTATTGATAGCGGCGCAGCAGGAAATTTCTTGGATCTAGATTTTGCTAAGTCTTTGGGAATTTCCTCTCAGGCCTTAGGTACCCCGATTTCTGCCTGTGGTTTAGATGCCAGACCCCTTGTAGGCGGACACATTAACTCCATTTCTGAACCTGTGTTTTTACAGATCGGTGCCTGCCATAATGAGTGGATTCAATTTTATTTGTTCCCTTGCGCTGCTGCTCCTTTAGTTTTAGGGCATCCTTGGCTGGTTAAACATAACCCTAGTATAGATTGGGTTACGGGGGAAATTACCAGATGGGGCCATTCCTGTTCTTCTTGTCTGACCCTTCCCGTACGTCATACTCAAATTCAGTCATCATTCATTCCTCCCCAGTACATAGAATTCTCTGACGTCTTCTCTAAAACTAAAGCTGAGGTTCTACCGCCCCATCGCAGTTATGACTGTGCGATTGATCTTATTCCCGATGCTCCTTATCCTAAGGGTAGATTATTCTCCCTCTCTCAGCCGGAGAAAGTAGCCATGGATGAATATGTTCAGGAGAACTTAAAAAAAGGGTTCATCATACCATCTCATTCACCATTGGGTGCCGGGTACTTTTTTGTTTCCAAAAAAGACGGTACTCTTCGTCCTTGTATAGATTTCAGAGCCTTCAATAAAATCACCATAAAGAATCACTATCCACTTCCTTTAATTTCAGATCTTTTTGATCGTTTAAAGGGAGTAATTGTCTATACAAAAATTGACTTACGTGGGGCTTACAACTTAATCCGCATTCGAGAAGGAGACGAGTGGAAAACGGAATTCAATACCACCTCAGGGCATTATGAATACCTGGTTATGGCATTTGGTCTTTGTAATGCCCCCGCCGTTTTCCAGGACTTAATCAACGATACCCTGCATGATTTCCTCTGTGTTTTTGTTATCGTCTATTTAGATGATATTTTGATTTACTCGAAATCCTTGTCGGAACACCGAGTCCATGTCCGAAAGGTCCTCACACGACTCCGTAACAACCACCTATTTGCAAAACCTGAAAAGTGTGAGTTTGAAGTCACTAAAGTTTTGTTTTTGGGCTACATCATTTCCCCTGGTGGCTTCTCAATGGATCCTGCAAAGATACAGGCAATATTAGACTGGGCACAGCCCTCAGACCTCCAAGCTATCCAGAAGTTTTTAGGGTTTGCCAATTATTACCGCCAATTTATTTTTCATTTCTCCTCTCTGGTTGCTCCTATCTCAGATTTAACTAAACAGAATTCAGACACTGCGAATTGGCCTCCCCCAGCTATACAAGCTTTCAAGGATCTGAAATTAGCTTTCACTACCGCACCTATTCTCCGTCACCCCAATCCGGACCTTCCATTTATTGTAGAAGTGGATGTCTCAGATATTGGAGCAGGGGCAGTTTTGTCTCAATGGGATTCTTCTGATCAAAAACTCCATCCTTGTGCATATATGTCAAAAAAATTCTCGTCTTGTGAAAGAAATTATGATGTTGGAAACCGCGAGTTACTAGCCATCAAACTCGCGTTTGAAGAGTGGAGACACTGGTTGGAGGGAGCTACTCACCAAATAACTGTATTAACTGATCACAAGAATTTGGTCTCCATTGAAACAGCAAAACGTTTGAATCCTCAACAGGCCCGCTGGGCTCTCTTTTTTACCCGGTTTTCCTTTACCATTACTTACCATCCTGGTTCCGAAAACAAACGTGCCGACGCTCTATCTAGATCTTTGGTTTCCGAAGGTCCCAGTACTAAGGGCCCGTTACCAATTGTTCCATCTCATACAATTGTTGCGGGCCTTACTCAAGATTTACAGTCCCAATTGTTAAATCTTCAATTGTTAAACTTCTCCCAGCTCTAAACCAGAAGATCGCCTTTTTGTCCCTCCAAGTCTTCGAAAGGCTACACTAACTGAAGGACATTCAGCTAAATCATCTGGACATTTCGGTATTCATAAAACTTATAATTTACTTTCTAGAGTTGTTTGGTGGCCTTCTCTCTTGGAGGATGTGAAAGATTTCGTCAGTACTTGTCCGGTTTGTGCACAAAATAAATCTCCCAGAACTCCTCCATATGGAACTTTGCAACCTCTTTCTATTCCTCAATGCCCTTGGACCCATCTTTTGATGGATTTTATTATCGATTTACCTATTTCCCAAGGATACACCACCATCTGGGTTATAGTAGATAGATTTAGCAAAATGGCCCATTTTGTCCCTCTCAAAGGATTACCAAGTGCCAAATCGCTTGCTAATCTGTTTTTGGTTCATGTCTTCCGTCTACACGGATTGCCTACTGATATAGTGTCCGACCGGGGTACACAATTCGTTGCCAAATTGTGGAGAGCTTTTTGTAAAATGTTACAAATTAACTTAAGTCTATCCTCTGGGTATCACCCCCAATCAAACGGGCAAACTGAAAGAACTAACCAAGCCCTTGAGCAATTCTTGAGATGCTACTCTTCACTTTCACAAAAGCACTGGGCATCTAATGTGTATTGGGCCGAATTCGCCTATAACAACTCAGTTCATTCGTCATCCAAGGTTTCACCGTTCTTTTGTGTTCTGGGCTATCATCCTCGTGCCACCTCTTTATCTCCACTGCAAACAGCTCATCCTAAAATTTCACAAATCTCCAGACATTTCAAATCTATTTGGCAAAAGGTTCAGAGATCCTTAAAGACAGCAGCTTTGGTCACAAAGTCCAGAGTCGATAAACACCGGTCCAAGGTAAAATTCAAAGTGGGGGATTTAGTCTGGTTGTCCACTAGGAATATTAAGATTCGTCAAGATTCTCCCAAGCTAGGACCTCGATTTATAGGCCCATTTCGCATTACTCAAAGAGTTAACCCTGTGGCTTTTCGATTAAAATTGCCATCCACTCTTCGAATACCTAATACTTTCCATGCCTCATTATTGAAGCCTGTCAAGTCCTCTAAAAAGTTTAAGGTCAAATTCTCGTCTAAGCCTCCTCCAATTTGGGTAGATGGTCAAGAAGAATATATTGTTCAATCTATCATCAATTCTAAATTTTCTAAAGGAAAATTATTTTATTTGATTCATTGGCACGGTTACGGACCAGAGGAAAGACAGTGGATTCCTGCTAAGGACGTTCACGCCAAAGCTCTTATTAGGCAGTTTCATAAGAAATATCCTGATAAACCAGTCATTAGGGGTTCTTTGACCCCTCGTCAAGGGGGGGTAATGTTACACGCCGCCGCTAGTCTTCTGCGGCGTGTAACAATGCTCCTCCTTGCATTTTCTCTCCCGGTCCCAGCGCGCTGCACAGTGTCCAGGTCGTTGCCAGGCGACCTGGACGCTGAGTCGCGCTGCACATTACTCCGATCACGTGGCCGCTCATCATTGGTTCCTGGCTTCTTCATAGTACTGGCGCGCCTGCTCGTGGGCGCCGGTGATAGCGTCTGTTCGTCAGTTCTGCTACTCGGTCTGCTGCTTGGGCTGCTGTATGCTTCCTGAGAGCTTGAGTTGTATCTGTCCTGTTGGTGTAAGTGTGTTTGTACCTCTGCTGACCCCTGCCTGTTTCTGGCTCCATTGTTCTGATATACTTACCTCTGGTTTGGCCTTTCTATACTTACCTTTTATACCCACTTACTCCTGTTTCTGTTATATTGTGCTTATTATTAGTGTTTGCTGGATCACATATCCTTTATTATTTCCTATTATTTACGCCATATTATATTCTGGCTAATACGGTACAGCCTCCCCGCAGTTCCTACCTAATTGTGGTGAAACAATAATCAACTATCTGCTGCACGCCATACCCTGGCTTATGCAGTATAGGCTTTCAGCGGTACCTTCCTGGTTGTGGTACAACTGTACCTCCTGTCACAGTGGTCTAGTCTTACTTAACTACCTATTTTCCTACTTCTGCTTCTTTCAGTGAAATAGTGCGCTTAGGATAGTGGCTTGTTTATCTGGGCCTTTTAAACTCCATCCCCACCACCAGGGGCCCTGGCAAAGACACCCAGATTCCCTGCTGCATGCTAAGTGAGCTGTTTCATAACATTTTAAAAGCAAACAAAATAAGTTGCAAGGTGATGTTCTTATATCTGAATTCTAAATTAGAGTTAGTGGGCCGTATTCAGAGATCCGTCGGCGATCGAGCTGCAAATATATGCAGCTAAGTGGCAGGTCGGAGCAGGTTACTCCCACCAGAAAAAACAGTCACTCCCCTTGCAACCTCTGGGCGGACCTAAACTTCCACCTGCATTGACTTGCCCTATCTGGCCGCACTCACTTCCGGCCTTATGTGTATTAGTTGCGTATATTACCGGCCCTAACTCTGTAAGCGCACCCACTTTCTCTCATCTCGATGCCTCCCCCCGCCCATTTCTATGCAAATCCTTAGGTCCGTATATTTCCGCAGCACTTAGGGTCGCATTATTCTCCGCCCGATTCACAAGTCCGACCTTAAGGCATTTCCAACCTTAACTTCAAAGTCGTATCACTATTACTATGCATGCGCAGTAGATGCAAAATCGATCCGACCCTAAATATACGCACGGAACTATCGTTCATTTCGGATCTCTGAATCAGGCCCTGTATCTCTATATGAGCAAAGGGAGCCTCCCTCGCTCACATGGAACCAGGGATTGTGTGCGCAACATTTCAGAAAAGTCAGAAAAGAATGCAAGCTTCCAAACACAGCTTCACTGTTAGGATATTTTCCAGGACTTGCAGTATTCTATTCTGCTATTATGAACCTTGTGCCTCCTGTCATCTGTGGACTCATGTGACTGATTGCCAGCACCTGCTCAGGGGATATTTATCTCAGCTCCTCACCGAGCAGAGTGCTGGTCATTTTGGTTTCTCAGCTAGTTCCTTCCTTGTCATTGCCAGGTATCCTCTGTATTCTGTTATTACCCTATGGCTGTGTACTTTACCTGGAATCTGTTACGTTATATGTATGTCCCTTATGTGAAATCTGTTTCCTAAATCCTGTGAACCCCACCTGAATCCAGTCACAGTACCTCGTAGCAGTTTACCTCAGGGTTGCCAACTCTGCCAGAATGTCCAGGAGACTCTCGAAATTCGGGCAGTTCTCCCGCTATCCCAGGAGATCCTGCAAATCTCCCGCAAGTGTTGCTAGGGACAGGTAGGAACTTGACGACACAATTTGTAT
Organism: Limnodynastes dumerilii; assembly: GCA_011038615.1. Lineage (NCBI taxonomy): Eukaryota > Metazoa > Chordata > Amphibia > Anura > Limnodynastidae > Limnodynastes > Limnodynastes dumerilii. The sequence goes on along the minus strand of WWET01002872.1, from coordinate 76,571 downwards.
AATTAAGTCCCGTCCCATCACTACTAAAGTTAAAAATGAGTAATTAATAATCAAGAGGCGGACTTAAAGACACGATTTGCATAAATCACATCATTTAGCCATGCCCCTTTTTGCATCTATGGCTTCCCACTGTTATTTTCCAGAGGAAAGCTATTAAAACTCAGCAACCCTGGTGTACTTGTTTTTGTGGACCTGTTCAGCTTATGTGTCTATGGGCCTTTACTCATGTGTCGTTTTCTAGCGCTGTTATACTACTAACCACTATTTGCCTTGTTTATGTATTTTTAAGAGGTTGTCTGGACCCTCTTTGGTTGAGTATTCTGCAGCTGGATTTTAGCGCTTTTACAGTACCCCACCCCCAATTATACCGTGGATATATTCAGCTGCTAATTCGTCAAATTTCTTCAATTCGGAGCAATTTCGGCGCAATCTAAACTGAGAGAAGGGGATATTGGACTTCCATCTCGGTAGGTGACAGCTGGTGAATTCTAAGTAGCTATTGGCGTCAACCTCCTTGATGAAAGTAGATGTTATAATATCTCCTTCAGACTCAAGTGGGGCCTCTAAATAGAGGTCGAGGAATTCAATGTTCACTCCACCAAATTTAGAGGTGAAGGTAAGGCCGAAAGAGTTCTGATTCAGTATATTAATATTGAAGATAGGGAGGCACTCAGAAGACATCAAAGTAGTAATGTTGCATTATTCCAATGTTTCAGTCATGGAGCATGACTTTCATCAGGGTCAAACATACAATAAACAATACAACAAACACCAGGCTATATAAAGAAACTAAAGAAACTAAAAATAAGAAAATAGCGAGACTCGCCACCGCAGTCAAGCAGCACGCCTCCGGACCAGAAGTGGCTCCCACAGCGATATTAGAGTAGCAAGGAGCTACTTCCTGCCGTCATTAGCGTCGGTCTGAGTGGAATAATAAAGTTACATGAGAAAAACAATACAAAGTTACCATAGAAACAGCATAAATATATGACTACATGAAGGAGGGAATACATGTAAACAATAGTAAATAAATCTGCCGATAGTTAGTAGAGTAAACAAATCCAAAAACGTGGCAAGCTGGCTAGAAAGTATAACTACATTAAATAACTAAATAAACTAAAATGAGAAAGGGGCGTGGCTAACCCATTGTGGGCCTGGTCAGGCCATTGGGTGGTGTGGTCAACCCATCATGTCTGCAGCCACCCAGTATTCTGATCACGTCTCCAGCCCCCTCCCAGTATTCCCCATCATGTGTCACCAGCCCCCTCCCCCAGTACTACCTGCCTGACATGCACGTTTTATGGTCCTCTAATGTGTAAGCTGGCCTGTGTGTGGTAAAGTAAGTGAGTTGACTTCTACTCACATAGCCCCTTTCAATACATACAGTATACACTGATCCATGTCGGAACTAAATAGTCATAATTTTTTTATTTTATTTTTTTAATTATCTTATCTGCATTACATTTGCATTGAGGGATGTCTTTGCACATATTTTGAGGTTTTGATACAAATCTTAATATCTATAACTACTACAACTATCTTACTATTGGGGCCAATATCATTTGATTGTCAAATTCAATTTTAACCACACCACAATAGTGTCATAAAGAGCAAAATACATATTTGTAACCACAATACAAAGGAAGCCAAGGGTTAAAGTTAACACTTACCATGCCACTGCCAATCAAGTCCACATGCGAGCATGTCGGCATCACAGTTGCCAGTCGGAAGCCCATCAATATCAGGAAGTGATGGCCAAATGGCATCAGCTATCATGGCAACCCAAGAAAACAGCTGGTACACAAGAGCCATGTTGTCAGTGTCCATAAAAATCATCATCCAGGCCTTTCAATACATACTCCATGTGTTGTCTCCAGGATTCTAATCTCCCCAGCTTCCAATAACCCCCCTCATGTCTCACCAGCTTCCAATAACCCCCCTCATGTCTCACCAGCTTCCAATAATCCCCTGATGTCTCCCTAGCTTTCAATAATCGCCTCATGTCTCACCAGCTTCCAATAACCCCTCTCATGTCTCCCCAGCTTCCAATAATACCCATCATGTCTCACCAGCTTCTAATAACCCCCCTCATGTCTCCCCAGCTTCAAAAAATCCCCATTATGTCTCTCCAGCTTCCAATAACCCCCTCATGTCTCCTCAGCTTCCAGTAATCCCTCTCATATCTCTTCAGCCTCCCAATAATCCCCCTCATTTCCCCCCAGCTTTCAATAATCCCCCTCATGTCCCCCCAGCTTCCAATAATCCCCTGATGTCTCCCTAGCTTCCAATAACCCCCATCATGACTCACCAGCTTCCAATAACCCCCCTCATGTCTCCCCAGCTTCCAAAAACCCCCTCATGTCTCCTCAGCTTCCAAAAATCCCCTTCATGTATCTCCAGCTTCCAAAAATCCCCCTCATGTATCCGAAACTTCCAATAATCCCCCCCATGTCTCTTCAGCTTCCAATAACCACCCTGATGTCTCCCCAGTTTCCATTTATACCCATCATGTCTCTTCAGGTTCCAATAACCCCCCTGATGTCTCCCCAGTTTCAAATAATCCCCATCGTGTCTTTCCAGCTTCCAAAAATCCCCCTCATGTATCCAAAACTTCCAATAACCCCCCTCGTGTCTCCTCAGCTTCCAATAATCCCCTTCATGTCTCTCCAGCTTCCAAAAATCCCCCTCATGTATCCAAAACTTCCAATAATCCCCATCATGTCTCTTCAGCTTCCAATAACCCCCCTGATGTCTCCTCAGTTTCCAAAAATCCACATCATGTCTCCTCTCAGCCTCCAAATATTCCCCCTCATGTCTCCCCTCAACCTCCAAATAATGGCCATCATGTCTCCCCTCAGCCTTCAAATAATCCCCTCATGTCTCCCCTTAGCCTCCAAACAATCCCCTCATGCCTCCCCTCAGCCTCCAAATATTCACCCTTATGTCTCCCCTCATGCCTCCAAATAATTCCCACATGTCTCCCCTCAGCCTCCAAATAATTCCCTCATGCCTCCTCTCAGCCTCCAAATAATTCCCTCATGCCTCCCCTAAACCTCCAAATATTCCCCTTTATGTTTTACTGTTTTACTTACCTTACCTTCTTCCTCCTGCTGTGCTCCTCGGTGGCACTTCCTCTCTGCTCTGGATGACACTGATGTGACCTGAAGTCGCACCAGCATCACACTGAGCTACATAGCAGGGGATGATCGACCTGGCACCAAAATTGTCCAATAATACCCCTCATGTCTCACCAGCTTCCAATAATCCCCCTGATGTCTCCCCAGCTTCCAATAATCCCCATCATGTCTCCCCCTGTTTCCAAAAATCCCCCTTATATTTCCCCAGCTTCCAAAAATCCCCAACATGTCTCCCTAGTCTCCAACTAATCCCCCTCATGTCTCCGCAACTTCCAAATAATCCCCTCATGTCTCCCCTCAGCCTCCAAATATTCCCCCTCATGTCTCCCCTCAGCCTCCAAATAATGGCCCTCATGCCTCCCCTCAGCCTCCACATAATCTCCTCATGTCTCCCCAGTTTCCAATAATCCCCCTCATGTCACACCAGTTTCCAATAACCCCCTCATGTCTCCCTGGCTTCCAATAACCCCCTCATGTCTCCTCAGCTTCCAAAAATCCCCTTCATGTCTCTCCAGCTTCCAAAAAATCCCCCTTATATCTCCCCAACTTCCAATAGTCCCCCTCATGTCTCTTCAGCTTCCAATAACCCCCCTGATGGGATGGTTAAAATGGTACAATTTATTTAAATAAAATAACCTTGTGCTGGGGATTGCAACAAAGTTAGTGCTGGAAATTGCAGCAGGGTTTTACACCTGCTGCAGGTGCTTGCCTTTGAACACAGAACTCCTCCAGTTGGAGGGGTTCGGGATTGTTAAAGGGACTCAGGAACCACTGTGAACTAAACACTTATGAACACAGTGGTAGAGGAGCCTGTGGCAATATTTCTATTTCAGCAGGGTTTTACACTGTATTATAGGTGGCAGATAGGTGCCTGACTTTGGACACAGAACTTCTCAATAAATTGTATTATTCTAACCATCCCCTTCTCAGCGCCAGTATAAAATTCAAGTATTAAAAATAAATTTTTTCTACATTCAACTTTTTTGCTCTGGTGGAGCAATTACCAATACTAGGTTTTTGGGGTAGAGAAGGTGATAGCGCACAAACTAAGCGTATGGGAGAGAAGAAATGTACAATAGTGTAGACTGCCAGGAATTGAAGGTACTAATGGTAAGTATACACTCACATGCGGTGAACTTGGAATTCTGCGTGTCAGGTTATAGGTTGTCCTGGTTAAACCTCTGCTGGCGGCTCCTGGCCGGTCTATAGCTGGGTTACTGTCTGATCCTCACTGCTGTGTAGTCGGTTGTACAGTTGGAACTGCTGCGGGCTATCTGCTGCTGGTCTCTGTTCCAGTGGCACTCGGTGGGCAGGGAGACAAAGGGGAGAGCAATAGTCCACACTGTGGTAAAAAGGAGGAGGAGGTAGAGGGGTTTGTAGTCACTCAGGCTCCTCTTGTTGTATTGCCTGTCACGGCTGTGCCGTTCGTCGGTCTCCAGGTGTCCGTGTATATCATCCTTCTGTCAGTGATCCCCTGTAGTCCCTGCAGTCGTGTCGGGCTGTTGTAAACACCACGGATAGCACGTGGGGAATTCCCGCTGGCTTCACTGCAGGGTGCCGGTTCTTTGTTTATGTGGTTGTCAGAGCAGCGGTTCCCACGCTGTCAGGCGCGAGACCGCTGCTACGGTGTTGCGGGCATCTAGAATCACGGGCTGGATACCTCTAAGTGTGGTTTAAAAAACTCTTTAATGAATAAAAGTAACAAAAATGGTTCTTGTGGTGAAAAATGGGCTGTAATGGGTCCAACGCGTTTCAGCACTGCTAGGTGCCTTCTTCAGGGGCGAATGTGTGGTACCTTCAATTCCTGGCAGTCTACACTATTGTACATTTCTTCTCTCCCATACGCTGACCTACTATACTAGGCACCAGAATCCTACAAATCATCTGAAGTATGGACATTGCTTAGGACCTCCAATACCACTTAGTTTGTGCGCTATCACCTTCTCTACCCCAAAAACCTAAAACTTTTACTCTGAAGTAATCTGGGATACTTCAGCAGAAGGCAGCAGCCGGACAATCTGCACCATACCCACACAGAGACTTGGAGCGCTATCCCACATTGTATCTACTCTGTAATTACTTTGTATATACATTGTATCTGATTACATTACACAATACTGTCACATACATGAATTTACTAATTTAACATGTAAAATATGACAGAGATTAATGGCAAAACAAATGCAAATATTGTACAGTATGTTTTGGATCTTGATACATTTATCCATTAACAACATAGATATGTAATAAATGTTCTTTAGTTGCAGTTCCTTACCTATATATTTTCTTAATACTATTACGAACCAACATGTTTCCATTTCACTCTTTCTACAGATGGTCTGATCTGAAACAGGCAATAAAAAAGAAGCTTGCTGTCAAGGCACTGCATGAACGATCTACAGGAGCAGGGCCATTACCGGAATCCATCCATCTTACCGATTTTGAAAAACTAGCATTGAGCTTCGTAACCGAGGCTGAGGTAGAAGGGGTAGGAGACCTGGACACCATGGATGGGCTGCCACCAAGATTACTTCAACCTGTGGTGGATGAAGAACATTCTGAATCACCAGGTAATGTGAGCAATATTTTAAGGCAAGCATATTAATCCAATTACTGAATACTATACTAATGCACACTATAATCAGGATGATTTATTCACACTGAACATTATCCATTGTTGGATACACTGTGCTGTTCGTATCCAATCTTAATGTTCCTGACATGTTCCCTGATGCGGTCTTTCAGGAGTCTTATTGTCCTGCCGACATATTGAAGGCCACAGGGACATTCTAGGAGATAAACAACGTTCTTCGTGTGGCATTTTATTGTGTTCCTGATTTTGTATTCTTTCCCTGTGGTTCTTGATTTGAAGGATTTGTGGTTTTTTGTACATTGGGTGTTGGTTGTTTTACAGTTGAAGCAGCTTGTACAGTAAAAATAGCCCTTAGATTTCTGGGTGTCTAGCCAGGTGTTTTTTTGGGGTCTGAGGTGGTTCCTGACTAGATGTTGTTGCAGGTTAGGTGCTTTTTTATAAATTATTTGTGGTCTGTCTCCAATTAGTGGTCCTAATGTCTCATCCCTCTTGAGTATGTGCCAGTGTTTGTTTAATATGGTTCTAATACTCCTGGTGTCGTTGTTGTATTGAGTGATGAAATTGACCCTGGTATCCTCCTGTGTTGTCGACTTATCCCTATCTATTCTGTAATCTAGAAGTGTCTCCCTGTTGATATTGTGTGTTGTTCTATATGCCTCATCTACCAGTTCCTGATTGTATCCCTTTTCTTTGAATTGGTCGGCTAGCGTTTGGCTCTGTGTTTCATAGTCTACTATCTTGGTGCAATTTCATCGTAGTCTTCTGAACTGGCCTGAGGGAATATTTGCTAACCAGTTAGGGTGGTGGCTACTGGTAGCTAGGATATAGCTATTTACATCGACTGGTTTATGGAATGTGGTAGTGTGGATTTTATGGTCTTCTATGTGTATGGACAGGTCCAGAAAGTCAACTTGTTTCTTACTGTATGTTGTGGTAAACTGTAGGTTGCAGTGGTTATCGTTTAATGTGCTGTGGAATTGGAAAATGCTCTCTTCCGTGCCCCGCCATATGAAGAGGACATCGTCTATGTATCTGCGCCAGAGCACCAGGTTCGTGCCCAGTGTGGGGTGACTCCAGATGGTCTCGTCCTCCCATCTACTCATGAATAGGTTCGCATAACTGGGCGCGAACCGTGTACCCATAGCGGTGCCCTGGCGCTGAACATAGTAGTCCCCCCCAAACCAGAAGTAGTTGTGGGTTAAAATGTACCTGATGCTGTCCAGAATAAATTGTCGTTGTGGTTGTTGGAGTGTAGGATCTTTGGTCAGGATGTAGTCAATGCTATCAATGCCATGTGCATGATTTATGACTATATACGTCACTTGTGGCTATCCAAAAATTGTCGTCCCATTGGACTGTCTCCAGAGTCTTGAGTATCTGTGTACTGTCGCGGGTGTGGGATGCTTGTTGTGTGACATATGGCTGAAGGAACTGATCTATATACTGGGAGAGGTTGGATGTAAGTGAGTTAATCCCTGACACTATGGGTCTACCTGGCGGGTTGGCTTGATTTTTGTGTATCTTTGGTAGATAATAGAATACCGGTATCTTGGGGGTTGTGTTGTATAGGAAGTTATACTCGGACTTGGTTATGATGCCTAGTCCTAGTCCTTGTTGTAAAAGTTGGTGTAGTTCCTGTAGGTAAATTTGTGTAGGGTTGTTGTCCAGTTTGTGGTAGGTGTCCCTATCTCCTAGTATCCTTAGTGATTTCTGATTGTATTGTGTAGTGTCTAGGATCACTATGCCACCACCCTTGTCTGCTGGTTTGATCACTATGTTGTTATTAGTCTGTAGTTCCCTCAGAGCCAGTTTTTCTGTCCTATTGAGATTCGGTCGTGGTAGTCTGTTCCTTGGTTTGTCTAGTTTCCCTAGATCCTTTTCCACCATCTTCTCGAACGTGTGGATGTAATGGCTCTTCTCTTGTGTGGGATAAAAGGTGGATTGTGGTTTGAGGTCGGTATGTCTGTATGGAGTATCCTGGGTGTCTTTGTGTCTTATTGGTTGTTTGGCGAAGAAGCGTTTTAGGGTTATTTTGCAGATGAACCGATGAAGATCTAAATAGATATTGAATCTGTTGGCATTGTTTGTTGGTGCAAATTTGAGGCTTTTATTTAGGACAGATATATGGTTGTGGTCTAATCTAAAACTGCTCAGGTTAAAGATGCCTATTGGTGTTGTTGTTGGTGTGGCGATGGTTATGTTTTTTTGGCTTTTTTGGCCACCTCTGTGTCCTCTTCTGGTTCTGGTTTTTTCCTTTTTTGTGTGTTCCCTATGTGGTTTGTTCTGGGTCTGTTTGTGCATGTGTCTCCCCATAAGGGGCTGTCTTGTCCCAAGACCATGTATAAGGGGCTGTCTTGTCCCAAAAAAAGACCATGTTCTTGTGTGTTTTTTCCAGTGTTGTTTGGTGATGTGTTGTTCCTGTTGGGTGTTCCTTGTATGGTTGTAGTGTCTGTTTGTTTGTTGTTTGTTTGTGTTTCCTTCTGGGTCTGGGATCTGCATACTGGTTTGTGTTTGCTCCTAATTGATTATCTCGGTGATGTCCAGATCTAACCATCCTTGTTCAAAAGACTGAAGAATTCTATCGCTGTAGTCTTCTTCTGTGTCTGTTTCTGAATTGTATGTGGTGAAAGTGTTATCACTGTCAATGGTGGTGTTTATATCTGTGTTGTCAGATGTCTGTTTGTGATCTTCCACTGATGCTTGTTTGGGATTGTGTATTTTGCTCATAAACTGTTGGTAGGTCAGTCCTAGCTTGTTATATGCTGTGTTCCCTATGTTTTTATGTCCTAGCTTGCTGTGTGCTGTGCTCCCTATGTTCTCATGTCTTCTTGTTAAGGGTTTATTTTGAATGATCTTCCTTGATGTTTGTTTTGGTGGGGTTGTGTTCCTTGGTTAGATTGAGATGATCGCTTAGTGCTTTTTTCTTTCTAATTTGTAGGATTTTTGTCTCTTTTTTCCTAAATTTATCAGCTGTTAATCCCTCTAGTTGTTGGTAGTCCTCTTGTGTCTTGAAGGGGGCTAGTTCTTGATCTAGGGTTTCTATATCTCTCTCTAGTGTTTTTAATTGTAATTGGTTGCGAGTAATGAGTAAATGGACTAGCTTAAGGGAACAATCCTGAAGTATTAGGTTCCATTCTGACATGAATTCTCTATCTTCTGTGTTATGGGATGGTAATTTTTTTATTTGGAGGCCTTTGGGAATTAATTTGTGTGCTGCATACCATTCAAGTGTCTGTGTGTCCCACCAAATTTTTGTTTCTTTCGTGACAAGTTTCTCTAATTGAAGGAATTTTTTACATAGGTCTATGCTGTTTTTGCTGCATGTGGCTGCTATATCTAACTCTAGAAAAAACTCGGTGGCTAGCCCTATCCTATTGGTTTTGTCGGTGAGTGAGCCCATTCACTGAGACTGTGTGCTGCTATTGGGATGGAGGTATATATGATCAGATACAATGTATATACAAAGTAATTACAGAGTAGATACAATGTGGGATAGTGCTCCAAGTCTCTGTGTGGGTATGGTGCAGATTGTCCGGCTGCTGCCTTCTGCTGAAGTATCCCAGATTACTTCAGAGTAAAAGTTTTAGGTTTTTGGGGTAGAGAAGGTGATAGCGCACAAACTAAGTGGTATTGGAGGTCCTAAACGATGTCCATACTTCAGATGATTTGTAGGATTCTGGTGCCTAGTATAGTAGGTCAGCGTATGGGAGAGAAGAAATGTACAATAGTGTAGACTGCCAGGAATTGAAGGTACTAATGGTAAGTATACACTCACATGCGGTGAACTTGGAATTCTGCGTGTCAGGTTATAGGTTGTCCTGGTTAAACCTCTGCTGGCGGCTCCTGGCCGGTCTATAGCTGGGTTACTGTCTGATCCTCACTGCTGTGTAGTCGGTTGTACAGTTGGAACTGCTGCGGGCTATCTGCTGCTGGTCTCTGTTCCAGTGACACTCGGTGGGCAGGGAGACAAAGGGGAGAGCAATAGTGCACACTGTGGTAAAAAGGAGGAGGAGGTAGAGGGGTTTGTACTCACTCAGGCTCCTCTTGTTGTATTGCCTGTCACGGCTCTGCCGTTTCTCTCCAGTCGTCGGTCTCCAGGTTTCCGTGTATATCGTCCTTCTGTCAGTGATCCCCTGTAGTCCCTGCAGTCGTGTCGGGCTGTTGTAAACACCACGGATAGCACGTGGGGGATTCCCGCTGGCGTCACTGCAGGGTGCCGGTTCTTTGTTTATGTGGTTGTCAGAGCAGCGGTTCCCACGCTGTCAGGCGCGAGACCGCTGCTACGGTGTTGCGGGCATCTAGAATCACGGGCTGGATACCTCTAAGTGTGGTTTAAAAAACTCTTTAATGAATAAAAGTAACAAAAATGGTTCTTGTGGTGAAAAATGGGCTGTAATGGTCCCAACGCATTTCAGCACTGCTAGGTGCCTTCTTCAGGGACGAATGTGTGGTGGGGGTGGGGTGGGGTATATATGGGGTTGGGGGGGGGGG
>WWET01002872.1:34431-64363 GCA_011038615.1 Limnodynastes dumerilii | reverse complement strand
CCCCCCCCCCCAACCCCATATATACCCCACCCCACCCCCACCACACATTCGTCCCTGAAGAAGGCACCTAGCAGTGCTGAAATGCGTTGGGACCATTACAGCCCATTTTTCACCACAAGAACCATTTTTGTTACTTTTATTCATTAAAGAGTTTTTTAAACCACACTTAGAGGTATCCAGCCCGTGATTCTAGATGCCCGCAACACCGTAGCAGCGGTCTCGCGCCTGACAGCGTGGGAACCGCTGCTCTGACAACCACATAAACAAAGAACCGGCACCCTGCAGTGAAGCCAGCGGGAATTCCCCACGTGCTTGGTGTTGTGTTTACAACAGCCCGACACGACTGCAGGGACTACAGGGGATCACTGACAGAAGGACGATATACACGGAAACCTGGAGACCGACGACTGGAGAGAAACGGCAGAGCCGTGCAATACAACACAACAAGAGGAGCCTGAGTGAGTACAAACCCCTCTACCTCCTCCTCCTTTTTACCACAGTGTGCACTATTGCTCTCCCCTTTGTCTCCCTGCCCACCGAGTGCCACTGGAACAGAGACCAGCAGCAGATAGCCCGCAGCAGTTCCAACTGTACAACCGACTACACAGCAGTGAGGATCAGACAGTAACCCAGCTATAGACCGGCCAGGAGCCGCCAGCAGAGGTTTAACCAGGACAACCTATAACCTGACACGCAGAATTCCAAGTTCACCGCATGTGAGTGTATACTTACCATTAGTACCTTCAATTCCTGGCAGTCTACACTATTGTACATTTCTTCTCTCCCATACGCTGACCTACTATACTAGGCACCAGAATCCTACAAATCATCTGAAGTATGGACATCGTTTAGGACCTCCAATACCACTTAGTTTGTGCGCTATCACCTTCTCTACCCCAAAAACCTAAAACTTTTACTCTGAAGTAATCTGGGATACTTCAGCAGAAGGCAGCAGCCGGACAATCTGCACCATACCCACACAGAGACTTGGAGCGCTATCCCACATTGTATCTACTCTGTAATTATTTTGTATATACATTGTATCTGATCATAATTACCAATACTAGAACATTTATTTTATTCCAATAACCACCCTCATGTCTTCCCAGCTTCCAATAACCCCCTCATGTCTCCTCAACTTCCAAAAATCCCCTTCATGTCTCTCCATATTCAAAAAATCCCCCTCATGTCTCCCCAGCTTCCAATAATCCCCCTCATGTCTCTTCAGCTTCCAATAACCCCCCCTATGGGATGGTTAAAATGGTACAATTTATTTAAATAAAATAACCTTGTGCTGGGGATTGCAACAAAGTTAGTGCTGGAAATTGCAGCAGCCTCCAAATAATCCCCTCATGTCTCCCCTCAGCCTCCAAATAATCCCCTCATGTCTCCCCTCAGCCTCCAAATATTCCACCTCATGTCTCCTCTCAGCCTCCAAATAATGGATCTCATGTCTCCCCTCAGCCTTCAAATAATCCCCTCATGCCTCCAAATAATCCCCTTATGTCTCCCCTCAGCATCCAAATAATCCCCTCATGCCTCCCTTCAGCCTCCAAATAATCCCCTCATTACTCCCCAGCCTCCAAATAATCCCCTCATGCCTCCCCTGAGCCCTCAAATAATCCCCTCATGCCTCCTCAGCCTCCAAATAATCCCCTCATATATACCCTCAGCCTCCCAGTGTCCCAATAATCCCCCTGTTTTACTTACCTTATGTTACGGCACCGCCGGATTTACCTAAACTAAGAACCGAGGTGGCCGTCTGGAAAGGTAGATGTAGGTGTACTGGTACCCGGGTTTACCTCGACAGAGAACCAAGGTGACCAGAAGGAGAGAAAAGAGGAAGCCAAGTAACTCACCAGTTTGTAGAGCCTAATGTCGGACCGGGTGTTCGCTAGAGCCCCAAATGGTGGGGATAGACTGAAGCTGGTAGGAATCTGTCAGGTTACTCCTCTTAGAGATTACCTGGAAGAGGGAAATGGGGCAGCAGGGTATGGATCAGATAAAGTGGGTAGAAAGCAATAGTAGTACCAGAAGGGACTGGACTAAGACAAATCACAATAAACATTAAACAGAGACGGCAGACTAGAAAGGGATCACAGGACAAACAAGACTGACTGACAAACTGGGACTTACTCACACGCACACTCTCACACACTCAAACCATCTGCCCAGAGGGCACAAACACAGGCTCACAGGAGAAGGCAGGGAATCTGAACAAAAGGTATATGACAACAAGGTGGGAGAGACGGAGTTGGTACAAGGGGGGTAACAGGCAAGGATCAAGGCAGGATAATGGAGGGCACTCAGGAAAGCAATGAAACAAGCAAGAGCACAATACAAGGCAGGCACAGATACTGAAAACTGAGTCTATAACCAGCAGCTATCTGATGATGAGCCTGGACTTATAAAGAGACTGCTAACCCCTGATAGGCTAGCAGTTACTGACCACCAATGAGGAACGTCCACAGCCAGGATGAATGACGTCATGCAGAGCGCGCGGCCGTCCGATGCTCCGGCACAGCTCCCACGTGTTCATTGTTTACATGCCGTGATTGGCATGTCGGCAGCAGCGTGGAGCGAAGAGAGAGATGTGGAAGTGACGGCTGCGGCGCAGAGGACCGGGAGAAGTAAGTAACAGCGTGTAACATTACCCCCTCCCTTAACGAGGGGTTAAGATACCCTTAATAACAGGTTTATCCGGAAATTTCAGATAAAAGTCCTTAATTAATTTCTTGGCATGGAGATGTCTGGAAGGGATCCACTGACGCTCCTCAGGTCCATACCCTTTCCAGTGCACCAAGTACTGAACTTGACCTTGGACCCTCTTAGAGTTGAGAACAGCTTCCACCTCAAATTCCTCTTGCCCATCAATAATAACCGGAGGTGGCTTAGAAACAGGAGCGGCTTGAAGGAATGATCTCTTCTATGACGGTCGGATTTTAGAAGAAATGGAACTTTGATGAAGAGACTGAATGACTTTGGTCCAAATAGACTTGATCCTCTTGGCGATCCTTTGAGAGTCCGAGGGATGCTCCACCTCAGGCTGGAGGAAAAAATTTGCTTGTGGATGGTATCCGTAGGTACAGAAAAAGGGGGACACTTTAGTGGAACTATGAGAAGCATTGTTATAAACGAACTCAGCCCACGAGAGATTCTGAGTCCAGTTGTCCTGGAACTTCGAGGTGTAGCATCGCAGGTACTGCTCCATATTCTGGTTAACACATTCGGTTTGACCATTGGACTGTGGGTGGTACCCAGATGACAGACTAACTTTGATACGTAAATTCCTGCAGAAAGCTCTCCAGAACTGGGCAATGAACTGTGACCCTCTGTCGGAGACAATATCAGAAGGAAGGCCGTGGAGACTGATGATATGGGTCACAAACAGATCAGTCAGTTCTTGAGCCAAAGGCAACCCCACCAGAGGTATAAAGTGGGCCATCTTGGTGAATCTGTCCACTACCACCCAGATGGTGGTATTCCCAGAGGAATCAGGTAAGTCTTTCACAAAATCCATGGACAGGTGGGTCCAAGGGCGTCTCGGAATAGGAAGGGGAAGAAGAAGACCTGCTGGAGAAATCCGAGAAGATTTATTCTGGGCGCAGACAGTACAGGCATTGATGAATTCCTTAACATCTTTACTCATGTCGGGCCACCAAACAATCCGAGAGAGTAATTCCAGTGTCTTTTGGACCCCAGGATGGCCAGCAGACTTGCAATCATGAATCTCCATCAGAACGGCCTTTCTGAGGTTTTGCGTGACAAAGAGACGATTGAGAGGAATCTGGCTAGGACCTTGATCTTGAGACTGTAAGATAGGAGAATGAAGATCTCTGGTCAGTCCAACAATGATAGAAGACGAAGGAACAATACGAAGGAACAATAGGAAGGGGGGAGAGGTGGGAGCATGTTCCGTAGCAAAAGATCGTGATAAAGCGTCGGCCCGTTTGTTTTGTGAGCTGGGACGGTAGGTGATCACGAAATTGAATCCTGTGAAGAACAAGGCCCACCTGGCCTGTTGTGGGTTTAACCTCTTGGCCGTCTTGATATAGGCCAAGTTCTTGTGATCGGTAATTACCACGATGGTGTGAATCGCCCCCTCCACTCATCGAACGCCATCTTAATAGCGAGCAACTCCCTGCTGCCTACATCATAGTTCCTCTCAGCAGACGAAAACTTCTTGGAAAAGTATGCACAGGGATAAGTCTTCAGGTCAAGCGGATCTTGCTGAGAAAGAACCGCACCGGCACCCAAGTCCGAGGCATTGACCTCAATGATGAACAGAAGATCAGGATCTGGATGTCGGAGAATGGGAGCAGAGACAAACACTGGTGGCCACTTGTGGGGGTCAGCCCCTTTCTTGGTCAGATCCGAGATAGGGGTAACCAGGATCGACAGTCGTTTGATAAATCTTCTGTAGTAGTTTGAAAAACCAAGGAAACGCTGAGTTGCTTTCAAGTTGCTGGGTTGTACCCAGTCCAGGATGGCTTTTACTTTAGAAGGGTCCATAGAAAAACTCTTGGGAGATATCACGTATCCCAGGAACGTGACCGAATCCACCTCAAACTCGCATTTCTCGGGTTTCGCGAAGAGGGGATTCTCCCTTAGACGACTAAGGACTAGCCGCACGTGTCTCCTGTGTGAGGAAATGTCAGTAGAAAAAACAGGGTATCGTCGAGATAGACAACAATGAATTTACCAAGGTAGTCCCAAAGAATTTCATTGATTAAGTCCTGGAAGACAGTGGTGGCATTACAGAGTCCAAAAGGCATGACCAGGTACTCGTAATGCCCTGAGTGGGTGTTGAATGCATCCATTCATCTCCTTTGCGAATTCAGACCAAATTGTAGGCCCTTCTGAGATTAATCTTGGAGTATACTACTGCTCCTCTTAGCTGGTCGAATAAATCGGAGATGCGTGGAATCGGGTAGGTATTTTTCACCGTGATTTTATTCAATGCCCTGTAATCATTGAAAGGTCTCAGGGAGCCATCTTTCTTACCCACAAAGAAGAATCCAGCACCCACTGGAGACTTGGAGGGACGGATGAATCCCTTACGGAGGTTGTCACGGATATATTCGTCCATGGAAACGGATTCAGGCCTGGAGAGTGAGTAGAGCCTTCCCTTGGGGAGCTTAGCTCCTGGAATTAAATCGATGGCATAATTAGAGGCACGATGAGGAGGTAGTTCCTGTGTGGCTTCATCTGAGAAGACATCTGCGAAGTCCGTGTACTGAACTGGAAGAATAAATGGATTGATTTGTCCTAGGCGGATAGGTCGAAAAAGACAGTCTTTGACACACATCTCGCTCCAACCAAGGATCTCACCTCTGGTCCAATCAATACGAGGATTATGAATCTGTAGCCAAGGATGACCGAGGAAAATGCGGGCAGCCGAACAACGAATAATGAGAAACTCTAAGAATTCTGAATGACAGACTCCGATGGAAAGTTTCAATGAAACCGTGCTTTCGAGGATAATCCCATCAGTCAAAGGTCTGCCATCCAGGCCACAGGCTGTTACTGGCGATGAGATGTTCTTCGTCTTGATACCCAATGTCTGGACAAAAGCGACATCAATGAAGTTCCCCGCAGCACCACTGTCAATAAAAGCTGATGTAGAACATTCCTCGCCATCCACCAATAAACACACAGGAACAAGAAGGGAATTTTTAGACGAAATAAAGTGGAAACCCAGACGAAGCCCCTCCGTTTCCATCTGGGTTAGGCATTTCCCGACGGTGAAGCCTTGTTGGGACAGTTATCAGCCCGATGGGTCTTACCTTCGCAATAGAGACAAAGTCCCAGAGTGCGCTGTTGGATTTTCTCCTGCTTGCTTAAGCGAAAAGAACCAATTTGCATTGGTTCCTCTGTGGTTGAGAATTCAGCTGAAAACTGAACGGAAGAGAGGGTTGAGGACTCTCTCTCCATCCGACGCTCCTTCAAGCAACGATCCACCTCTCTTTCAAGCGACGATCCACCTTGATCGAGAAACAAATGAGATCATCCAGACTTTGAGCCGAGGGAAATTGTACTAGAGAATCCTTGATGTATTCCGAGAGACCCACCCGGAACTGACTGGGCAATGCGGGATCATTCCACCCTGAGTCTTGGGCCCAGCGTCTAAACTCAGCGCAATATTAATCTGCTGATCTTCTCCCCTGACGTATATTTCGAAACTTGGTCTCAGCTGTGGATAACCGATCAGGGTCATCATACAGGAGTCCAAGGGCTTCAAAGCTTCCACAGTCTGATGAGCTGGCTCTTGTGGGGACAGACTGAACACCCACGCTTGTGGATCACCTTGCAGGAGAGAGATGACCAGTCCTACCTTCTGATGTTCGGTTCCAGAAGTGTTGGGTCTGAGCTGGAAATACAGTTTACAGCTCTCTTTAAATAGAAGGAATTGAGAACGGTCTTCGGAGAAGTGATCCGGAAGGTTGACTTTTATATTTAATATAATAGAGGACTGAGCGCTGGAGGGTCGCAGAGAAGCAATGGCTTGATCCTGGGATTGGACCTTGGCCGTCAGGGTTTGAACCATCTGCTCTAGGTTAGATACCTGGGCAATGAGAGCATTGATTGTCTCTGCAGTGGAATCCATGTTACCGGTAAAAGTAGTAACCTGTTCTTGGCCGGTTATACTGTAACAGCACCGCCGGATTTACCTAAACTGAGAACCGAGGTGACCGTCTGGAAAGGTAGATGTAGGTGTACTGGTACCCCGGGTTTACCTCGACAGAGAACCAAGGTGACCAGAAAGAGAGAAAAGAGGAAGCCAAGTAACTCACCAGTTTGTAGAGCCTGATGTCGGACCGGGTGTTCGCTAGAGCCCCAAATGGTGGGGATAGACTGGAGCTGGTAGGAATCCGTCAGGTTACGCCCCTTAGAGATTAGCTGGAAGAGGGAAACGGGGCAGCAGGGAATGGATCAGATAAAGCGTGTAGAAAGCAATAGTAGTACCAGAAGAGACTGGAATAAGACAAACCACAATAAACATTAAACAGAGACGGCAGACTAGAAAGGGATCACAGGACAAACAAGACTGACTGACAAACTGTGACTTACTCACACGCACACTCTCACACACTCAAACCAACTGCCCAGAGGGCACAAACACAGGCTCACAGGAGAAGGCAGGGAATCTGAACAAAAGGTATATGACAACAAGGTGGGAGAGAAGGAGTTGGTACAAGGGGTGTAACAGGCAAGGATCAAGGCAGGATAATGGAGGGCACTCAGGAAAGCAATGAAACAAGCAAGAGCACAATACAAGGCAGGCACAGATACTGAAAACAGAGTCTGTAAGTAACAGCGTGTAACACCTTACCTTCTTCCTCCTGCTGTGCTCCTTGGCGGCACTCCCTCTTTAATCTGGATGATGTTGACATGACCTGAGGTCGTGCCAGCGTCATACTGAGCTGTACGGTCTACATAGCGAGGGATGATCGAACTGGCACCGAAATTATTACCCAGGCCTTTCAATACATACTCCATGTGTTGTCTCCAGGATTCTAATAACCCCCTCATGTCTCCCCACTTTCCAATAATCCCCCTCATGTCTCACCAGTTTCCAATAATCGACCTGATATCTCCCCAGCTTCCAATAACCCCCCTCATGTCTCTCCAGCTTCCAATAACCCCCCTCATGTCTCTCCAGCTTCCAATAACCCCCTCATGTCTCCTCAGCTTCCAAAAATCCCCCTCATGTCTCTCCAGCTTCCAAAAATCTATCTCATGTCTCCCAAGCTTCCTATAATCCCACTCATGTCTCTTCAGCTTCCAATAACCCCCCTGATGTCTCCCCAGTTTTTTAAAATCCCCTCATGCCTCCCCAGCCTCCAAATAATCCTCTCATGTCTCCCCTCAGCCTCCCGGTGTCCCAATAATCCCCCTATTTTACTTACCTTACCTTCTTCCTTCTGCTGTGCTCCTCAGCGCCGCTCCCTCTATGCTCTGGATGACGCTGACGTGACCTGAGGTCGCACCAGCGTCACACTGAACTGTGCAGTCTGCATAGCGGGGGATGATTGGCCTGACGCCAAAATCGTCACTAAGGCCTTTCAATACATACTCCATGTATTGTCTCCAGGATTCTAATAACCCCCTCATGTCACCCCACTTTCCAATAATCCCTTTCATATCTCACCAGTTTCCAATAATCCCCCTGATGTCTCCTCAGATTTCAAAAATCCCCCTCATTTCTCTCCAGCTACCAAAAATCCCTCTCATGTCTCCCCAGCTTCCAATAATCCCCCTTATGTCTCTTCAGCTTCCAATAACCCCCCTCATGTCTCCCCAGTCTCCAAATAATCCACCTCATGTCTCCCCTCAGCCTCAAAATATTCCCGAACTATGTCTCCCCTCAGCCTCCAAATATGGCCCTCATGCCTCCTCTCAGGCTCCTAAACCTCCAAATAATCCCCTCATGCCTCCCCTCAGCCTCCAAATAATCCCCTCATGCCTCCCTAGCCTCCAAATAATCCCCTCATGTGTCCCCTCAGCCTCCCAGCATCCCAATATTCCCTGTTTTACTTACCTTACCTTCTTCCTCCTGCTGTGCTCCTCGGCGGCGCTCCTCTCTGCTCTGGATGATGCTGGTGTGACCTGAGGTCGCACCAGCATCACACTGAGCTGTGCGGTCTACATAGCAGGGGATGATCGGCCTGGCGACGCATCCCCCGCTTACAAGGGTCCCCGTTGCCTCTCCCTGTCAGCGGTCCTGGGGCGAGATGCCCCCCGCCCCTCCGTTCCAACACCTGTCCTCTACCCCCTTTCACTTATCTGTCTCCAGATGGATTAAAACCACGCCCTTCCATATGTTTTTTCTTATGTGTGATTCACAAGTCTGTGCCTAATGCTTATCTGTGCGTAAAATCAACGTATTTAGCGTAAATTTAGTTACTAGGCATGCGCAGTTCATCCGATCCTAAAATTACGCATGGAACTTCCAGCAACTAGTTCTCTGAATACGGCCCAATGTTTTCCCTGCTATAAAAAAAGATATAATGATTTTTTTTCCCTCCATTTTACAACATGGTTTATCCTGGTTCATATTTGCAAATTTTGAAGCAGTTGCTCCTAACTCTGGATCTGCCCCTTATTCTCTTTGGAGCTAATCCAGAGTTGCATGTCCATCTTTTCTTAGACAGAATTTTACATTGCGCATGCTCAGCAGTAGAGCTGTTCCTAACACTCGTACAATAATCACGTGCATGTCATGACTGCAACTACAAACAAATGCAACACTATATTCTAATTGGGATTCAGACATTTCTTGTTCCCTGCGTCTACATTTGCGCATCTGTATTTAAAACCGTTTATGACTTTTTCTTTGCAACATCCATGGACATGGTGCAAGCCTTTCTGTTGTGTTATCCATCCCCTACCAATAGTTAATAATTTTTTTTGCAAGGCCAATTTTTTTTTCCAATGAAAATCAAGAATAACTATTTACAGCTGTTAAAGATTTGAATAGCGTTTTTATGTGTTTTTCCTATTACATTTTTTTTTATACATGTTAACCTATTGAATTGTGTTGTTTGTAAGTTTTTGAAATGGAATAATTTAAATGTGTATTATGAGACTTATATTTATTAAAGGTTTGACTTTGTAACATATATTTTTTTCACACCTTGCAGGTTGTTAAACCTTTCAAATAATTATTATTTATGGATCCTAACATAGTGTTATTTTTTCAATAAAATATGTAACAGTTATACAGTTATGTTTTTTGTTTGTTTATTTTCACTGACTGATTTGTCCATTTACCTTTACATACAGGCATTGTTAATCCTGCACAAAGTAAACCAAACCAGGGAAAATAAGGTTTGTCTTGATGGAGCAACATCAGACTCACAGAAGCTTGCAAAAGGTGTATTGCACACGTGTAAGCCTGTTTGGGATGTGTGATACTGTGGTGTGTAGGCACTTTCGTCTGGACACTTTGCAGATTGGGCAGTGGGACCTAGAATCACATATAAACATCCGCACAGCAACAGGGCCACCATCAGAAATGGTGGGGCCCGGGACTGAAAAAATGCAGGCCCCCCTGGAATTTTTTTTTTTATTTAACATGCATACACCTATCTGATAGATATAGAGATATATATATTAGAAAATTCCTTTTATTATCTGCATAATATACAGACCAATGTAACATCACAGCGGTAAGCCGTCATCAAGGGTATATATGCCCAGTCAAGAATGTCTCTATTCTCTGCAAACCAAACTTAAATATACTCCTCACCGGTGTAGCATAATCACGATGATGAGGCAGGCGGCGCGTCCCTTCAAACAGATCATCCCGGAGCGGCACCACGCAATAGTCCCACTAAGATGACATCATCAGGCCGCATACGCAGGTAGCGTGATTGCCTGGTAGCATAGGGTTACCATAGCGATGGAACACACCTCTAGGACGCCGTCCAATCAGAGCACACCGCCTGACCTAAACAACGGAAAGCCGCATCTGGTGGATAAATAAATAAACAATCAACATTACGCTATTTGTATATTTTAAACAGATAATAATCTAATATACATAGTCAAATACAACATTTGCAGATATAAATATTTCACACCACCTTAAGACATATAGACTCTAGCCTCACCAGAATAATCTGATGTACACATTTAAACGATTATAAATGATTAATGTCACACGTAGCATGAAAGACCAAAGTCCTCATTCATGCCGCTTGGGACAAGAGAATCAAATAGATGTATTAATCTTGCCTCTTTTCTGAGGAGTAACAGATCCCTTTTACCTCCTCGACAGAATGGAGGTATGTAGGCAATAGGCATTACTCTCATGTCTGTGATTTTATGTTTAAAATTCACAAAATGTTTAGCCACTGGAGTGGCATTATCCAAAAACAGGAAGGCCTTTTTGACAGAAGACCTGTGGAGAGCAATACGCTCTTTCAATTTTCTGGTAGTTTTACCGATGTAAATTTTGTCACATGGACAAATAATTAAATACACCACAAAGCGACTGTCGCAGGTCAATCTGTGTTTGATTTTAAATTCAAGTGATTTCTTAGGATGATGAAAAGTGTCACCTAAAATAAAAAATTGACAATTAACACATCCTGGACACCTAAAAGATCCAGGTTTAGTAGTTAACCAAGAATGACTCCGGACTGGTAACACATCCCCTTTCACCAAGGCATCTTTTAAATTCAAGGGATTTCGTAGGATGATGAAAAGTGTCGCCTAAAATAAAAAATTGACAATTAACACATCCTGGACACCTAAAAGATCCAGGTTTAGTAGTTAACCAAGAATGACTCCGGACTGGTAACACATCCCCTTTCACCAAGGCATCTTTTAAATTGCCACTGCGGTTATAGCTAAACATAGTGTTATTGCCCACTAAACTTCCAATCTTGTTGTCAGAGGTGAGTTTGTGCCAATGTTGATTCACAACACGTCTGAGCACACCAGACATTGAAATAAAAAATAATTTTTCATCAAAACAAATTCCAATAAATATAAAAAAAATTCAATACAAGGTCCCTCATAAAGGGTAGAGACAGCAATGAGGTCACGTATGGCTTTCAACCCCGCCTCGTGACTGATATTCGTATACAGACTGGTGACATCCAGTCAAGAGGCGGGGTTGAAAGCCATACGTGACCTCATTGCTGTCTCTTTATGAGGGACCTTGTATTGATTTTTTTTTATATTTGTTGGAATTTGTTTTAACGAAAAAAAATTTTTAATTTCAATTTACATATTATTTGCAATTACAAGGGACAGCAATGGGGTCAAATATGGCGCCCGCCTACGCAAATCTATATATGTCAGTGTATGAATCATTGCATATCTATAATGATCCTGTGTTTTCCAGACATATTAAATTCTTCGTACAATGTTTTTCTTTTATGGTCAGGCACAATACCAGAACTTTATACATTCATCTGCGATAATATGTGCCTTCCATACTATTATTTATGATCTTGATTTGTGGTCCTATTGGCTACACTCTATTTGTATAGTTTGCTATCAACATTGTTGCAATTTGTTGCTAAAAATACTGGCATGCAAGTGAAAGGAATATACCATCTGTACTCTTGTTTCCAAACCTTATTTCATTAGAAAGTAAAATTTAAGGTTGTTTGTTTCTATTACCTAGATACTTTCTAGCACTATCTATATTCTATCCCTATATTGGATATATTTATAATCTACCTATTTTTGCTGGATATAATTATTCCCTATCCTTTTTGGATAGGTGCAAGATATATACCATATTAGAGAGTATATTTTATCTTCATATTTTCGCTTTGGGTGTTTTTCCATTTTTATATATGTATGTGTATCTAATAAAATGTGTTTAAACTTTGCATAACTCAGTTGTGGTGTTTGGTCACTTTAGAGTTGGTCACTATTAGCGGTGCAGCTAAGTGGTTTTGCTTTGGTATACTTGTGATACCTCTTTCTTTGGTTTGCTTCTCTTATGAAACCTCATGCTAGCACGCTTATTTTGCTTTTATGATTATACTTGTGCAGTCCTTTTTTCTCTCTAAAAATGTACAATACCAGAACTTCTTGCATTTGTTTCAAAACGAAATAACTTAGAAGGACTTATTAGGTTTACAGTCAAACATAGTATGTCTACTATTAGTTTTTTGGATGTCCTTGTTGAGCGTTCCAACAGTGGCTTTAACACACAAATTTTTAGGAAACAAACGGATAAAAACACTTTATTGCGAGCGGACAGCTTTCATCCTAATCCTTTAAAAAGTGGCCTCCCATTTGCACAAATTATTAGAACGGTACGTACAACATCAGATAGGATGAGATTAGGTGGTGCACTTGAGGAGATGGGGGACCGATTTATCCAAAGGGGTTACAATAGAAAGGAAGTTCAAGCAGCTATTGATAAGTGTTTACTTTTGGAGAGAGAGAGCATGTTGAAATCCGATACTGTTACTAAGCCGATTCAGAATCGAATGATATTTAATACCACCTATTCAACCATGTCTGGTGTGCTCAGACGTGTTGTGAATCAACATTGGCACATACTCACCTCTGACAACAAGATTGGAAGTTTAGTGGGTAATAACCCTATGTTTAGCTATAACCGCATTGGCAATTTAAAAGATACATTGGTGAAAAGGGATGTGTTACCAGTTCGGAGTCATTCTTGGTTAACTACTAAACCTGGATCTTTTAGGTGTCCAGGATGTGTTAATTGTCAATTTTTTATTTTAGGCGACACTTTTCATCATCCTACGAAATCCCTTGAATTTAAAATCAAACACAGATTGACCTGCGACAGTCGCTTTGTGGTGTATTTAATTATTTGTCCATGTGACAAAATTTACATCGGTAAAACTACCAGAAAATTTAAAGAGCGTATTGCTCTCCACAGGTCTTCTGTCAAAAAGGCCTTCCTGTGTTTGGATAATGCCACTCCTCCAGTGGTTAAACATTTTGTGAATCTTAAACATAAAATCACAGACATGAGAGTAATGCCTATTGCCCACGTATCTCCATTACGTCAAGGAGGTAACAGGGATCTGTTACTCCTCAGAAGAGAGGCGAGATTAATACATCTATTTGATTCTCTTGTCCCAAGTGGCATGAATGAGGACTTTGATCTTTCATGCTACTTGTGACATTAATAATTTATTATCATTTAAATGTGTACATCAGATTATTCTGGTGAGGCTAGAGTCTATGGTCCCGATGCAATTAAACGCGATATGCAAAATATCGCGTTTATTGCCTAAATTGCATATTGTTTAGGAGCGATGTTAACATCGCTCCATTCAATTATTGTATTATTCGCGGCATTGATAGTGTTAGCGCACCCAAACTGAAGTCCCTATTAAAACCATTGAGGGTGCGATGTAACGCTATTCAATTAACGAACCTCGCACCTAATGTAACCAAATTATCGCACCTTGAGCAGTGTAAAAAATCGCACCTCAGAGAGGTGCGCATTGCTATAGTAGTTATAGGAATGTCAAAGAATTAAAATCTTTTTTATTGTTTAAACCTTTATTAAACCTTTTTTGGCGTGTTTCTATCATATTTTGTAGTTTAATATTATTTTACAGACAATAGTATTGATTTACTATTTTTTTTGGTTTATAGAAATACCCCTGCAAAATGGATCCTTCCAATATTTTGAATAAAGATGTGTTGCTTGTTATTATATTGTACTATAGGGGAGAGAGAGAGAAAGAGAGAGAGAGAGAGAGAGAGAGAGAGAGAGAGAGAGAGATCCCATAAAACTGATAAGTTTGTTTATTCTAATTTATATCCATTTAATTAAATTTACATCCATTTCGGCTTCCGGTTCCGACAGGCACATGAGCGGCCGCTGAGGTGAAGTGCTCTGCCTGGCATTCCCTCACTCTGCAGCATATCGGCGCACATGGCGCCCGGAGGTCGGGGAAAAACACAGGGAGACTTACCCCTGTCATCTGGCGGTGGATGGATAAGTTTTTAAGGTCCACCATGGTCTCTAAACACCAGCGGGCCGGGCGGGAGGGCCAGCGCGGCGATCTAAAATGGCGGCGGCCGCGGCAGTGATGGCGCCTGGAAGCACTGGGGCATCCAAAAAATCTGATCCCCCTGCTGCTCAAGACCTCTGCTCTCCTTCCTCAGCCAGAGTGAGTACCCCCCCAGGGTCCAATACTCCTGAGCAGGCAAATAAGCTCACTCCTCAGGGCTCACCAGCTGCTGCAGGATCTGCTACTCTCAGCTCCCACAGCTCACCCACAGCAGTAAGCCCACACAGTGCTGCTGCTGCCTCATGTACACCAACCACTCAGGGCTCAGCAGGCATGCCTCCAGATACCAACATACCAGACACCCAGATGCCAATCACCTATGCTACATTGGTTCAAGCAATCTCTGACACCATAAGCCCCCTCTTTCCCCAGCAAACCCAAACCTTTACCACTATAGTACAGGATCTCAAGGAGCAGATGTTGCAGATGAATCAAAAAGTGGTGGTTGTGGAACAAAGAGTTGGCGAAATGTTCCAGGATGTCTCTGCACTTAAGAAGAAATCTGATAATTTATATGCTGATCAAGAGCAAATGTGGCTGAAATTGGATGACCTTGAAAATAGGTCACGTCGCAATAACCTGAGGATCATCGGTCTCCCAGAGTGACTACAAGGTACTGCCCTATCAGATTTCTTGTTGGACACTCTACCTGCCTTATTGGATATTACTGATCAGTGTAAAGTTATGGTGGTGGAGAGGGCACACAGAATTGGCCCCCCAAGAGAAAGCTCCAATATTCGTCCACGTCCGGTCATCTTTAGAGTGCTGAACTTTTTACATAAATCCGCAATATGGTCTGCCAGCAAACGGAGTACTGATATTGTTTGGGAAGGTGCGAAACTCCGACTATTTCAAGATTACTCGGTTGAGGTGACTAGAGCGCGAAAATAATTTGTTCCAGTGTGCTCTGGCTTGGTAAAGTCTGGCAGAAAATTCGCCTTGCTGTACCCGGCCAGATTACGTATCTTCTATGGGAAAGATTTCAAAGACTTTTTATCGGCAGCTGAGGCACAACATTTCCTTGCCGTGGAAAACGGGAAGTTTACGCTTGGTTCTCCTGGGGACTGATGTTCCGGCCACTCTTCTCTCAAACGGTTCAGCTATTTGACTTCTCCATATGCTGCCTTCTGCAGTGAGGACCTCACCCTTTCCTTTACCCCTTGGTTTGCACTAACTTACCAATTTGAGTATCAAACCCCCCCCCCTCCAACGTCTAATATTTGTTAGAGTAACTGAGCGCCAGGTGCCAGCACCTTGGAAGAAATACTACTTGTGTGATTGATACGGAAGTCTATGCCATACTTCTTTGAAGAAGGAGATGGACAGTCTCGCCATTCTTCTTTGTTCTTTAGCTTTGAGTTATGTCTGTTTGTATGTTTGTTTTTACTTTTTCTTCTATGTTTACCTATATACACTGCCAGCGATGTTGCTCCACCGGGCTCACCCCACTGATAGACCTGCAGGTGAAGGTGTCTTATATACGCGACTGTGGGGAAGGGCTTCTCTCTGTTCTCCTATGATTTCTCCACCCTCTGTGAGTATAAAAGTATTAATTAGTTCAGATGATGCACTCTTTAGTCTAAGTTACTTATCTGATTATGCCTAGTTTAAAAATTGGTACGTGGAATGTGGGAGGTATACATTCCCCAATCAAAAGAAAACGTCTCCTAGCCTATATTACAAAACTAAATTTAGACTTTATATTCTTACAAGAAACCCACCTATTGGGTGCAGAGGTTGATAAGCTGGGTATGGGTAGTTATAAAGTCTTGGGTGCAGCCTCTTATAACTCTAGGTCCAGGGGTGTTGCGATTTTGCTGCATAGAAAATTCTCATATGACGCGCACTCTCTGGTGACTGACAGGGAGGGTCGATATCTTATTGTAGATGTCACTATACAAAGCCAGAGGTATGTGCTATGTAATCTGTATGCACCTAATGTTTATAGCAAGATTTTCTTTACTTCTTTAATGACTAAATTATGCTCGTATACTGATGAATCTATCATTGTCGGAGGTGATTTTAACCTCATCGCATCCCCCATGTTAGACAGACAGGTCCCCAGGAAAAAAGCAAATAAATTACCCAAACTGGGAGTCACTCAATTCGCCAAAACACTGCATATGGTAGATATCTGGAGATTAAGGCACCCTTCAGATAGGTCCTATTCTTGCTTATCTGCCCCATATAATACATTATCCAGAATAGATTATATATTGGTCTCGGAGTCCCTGATCCCCAGAGCAGCCACTGTGGAGATGGAGCCCATCTCCATATCCAACCACGCAATTGTCTGGGTTAGATGACCCGACCCGGTTGTGGGGAAACCGACTAAAATGTGGAGATTCCCCATTTATCTTAGCAATGACCCAAAATTTAGAAACATGATCAAAGCGACATGGGCGTCATTTAAGTATTGTAATATGACTCGTATTAACAACCCCCAACTTCTGTGGCAGACCTTTAAGGCCGTCATCAGAGGGAGCATAATTTCCTTTGTGTCGGAATACAGCAAATCCTCGGTGGCCGAATATAATCAGTCCCACCAAGAACTAACGAGTGCTTATCATGCCTATATTTCGCAACCCTCGCAATCCAAAAAATACAATTTGATGGTGTACTGGGGAGGGTAGCTGACAAGTCCGCATACCGCAAAAATTCAAATTCTACAAATGGGGAAACCGAATGGGCAGGTTGCTCTCTAACCTCTTGCAGGGGGATAAGCGTCCCACTTTCATAGCTAGGCTGGTTGACCATCGAGGTATTTGTAGACAGGATAGCGAAGGCATTTTAGAAATCTTGCGGAAATATTATGAAGGGCTTTACAGCCAAGACCCTATTGAGGCATTTTAGAAATCCTGCGGAAATATTATGAAGGGCTTTATAGCCAAAACCCTATTGACTATCCAGCTAAAGATAGATTTTGGAACAATGTTCAACTGCCTCAAATTACTGAACAACAAGCTCAATCCCTGATTGCTCCCATCACCCTAGTCGAAGTTCAAACAGCTATCAAATATTTAAAAGCCTCTAAGGCCCCGGGCCCGGATGGATTTGGGGGGGAAATGTACAAAATTTTAGCTCCCGAGATAGGGGAGACACTAAGAGATTTTTACAATTCTATAATTTCTAATGCCCAAATACCTCTGTATTTCAATGCGGCCGTGATCAAAGTACTGCCAAAGCCTGGCAGGGACCCTGCGTCACCAGCGTCGTATAGGCCTATATCTCTCCTTAACACGGACTATAAGATTTTTACAAAAATTCTAACTGAACGGCTTAAAGTTCTCCTACCATCCATAATTCATGAGAACCAAACAGGGTTCATCTGGGGGAGACATTCAGTGGTGAATATACGCAAGGTGCTGACTGTAATTCAGCAAGCCGAAACTAGCAATTCCTGTACACCCCAGCTGATTCTATCACTGGATGCGGAGAAGGCCTTCGACCTGGTGACGTGGGACCACCTGCAGCAGGCGCTATATCATTTCGGGTTCCCACAACAGTTTGTATCTATCTTAATGGCCATATATTCCAGCCCGTATACTCAAATTGCGGGTAATGGTTTAATTTCCCAGCACTTTTTTATTCAACGGGGGACCCGGCAGGGATGTCCCTTATCGCCACTACTTTTTGCACTTGCGCTAGAACCCCTAGCGGTCACACTTCGTGATTTGGCCACATTTAAGGGCATCTCTATCAACGCAAACGAATTAAAGTTAGCCATGTTTGCTGATGATATGCTGCTATTTATTTCGGACCCTTCTCAATCTATCCCTGCTATACTTGAGACCATTTCCCTGTTCAGTGCCTTTGCGGGTTTTAAGGTAAACTTTTCCAAATCAGAGGCCATGATACTTAATGATTCCCAAGATTTGGCAGTTAAATCTTTGGTGTCGCAGCACTTTAAAATATCTACTTCGCAACTAAAATATTTAGGTGTC
This sequence comes from Limnodynastes dumerilii, assembly GCA_011038615.1. Classification (NCBI taxonomy): domain Eukaryota; kingdom Metazoa; phylum Chordata; class Amphibia; order Anura; family Limnodynastidae; genus Limnodynastes; species Limnodynastes dumerilii. The sequence continues at coordinate 45,885 of WWET01002872.1, read as the reverse complement.
CAGATCACACCCTCTATCAGAACTCTATACAAAGCAAATTACTTAGGAGTATTTAAATCTATCACCCGACTAATAAATAGCTGGATCACTCTGCCCCTATCCTTACTAGGACGCAATGCAGTATTGAAAGGGGTGCTGTTCCCTAAACTAGCGTATCTCATCCAGATGCTGCCTATCGCCCTTTTCCCGTCAGACATTGATCTTCTTATGAAACAATTTACAAAGTTTGTTTGGGCTAATAAAAAACCGAGGGTAGCAAGGTCACGGCTGCAATTGAAGAGACAAGAGGGGGGCGTGGGTTTCCCAGATGTTCACACATTCGTTATGGGGGCACACTTTCGCTATATAACAGACTGGTTGTTTCACAGAGAGGTCTTCACTAACTTTAAATTGGAACAGTCCTTAGTTAGCCCTTTTTCTTTGGGAGCCTTACTCCACACTCCCAAAAAATTGATCCCAGACCAGATCAAAGACAATATTCTATTTAAGGATACATATAATATCTGGGTAACCGCTCACAAAATTTTGAAAGAGAATCACACCATCTCCAGATACAATTCTATTTGTGGAAATCTGAACTTCCGCCCTAGTTTAGATAATATCCAGTACTTTGATTGGCGGAATAAGGGGATAAAAGCCATCTGTGATGTTTTTGACCCAGGGGGAACCCTATACTCATTTGACCGTTTGAAGGATAAATATGGGGCAACAAATAAACAATTCTATATGTACTTACAACTCTGTCATTATGCCCATAAGTGTAACGTGTATGTGTGTGCCACCCCGAATCAGATCGATAAACTACTTTTGTACCTGTCTAAGCATGTCTTCCGCATCCGTTATGTATATGATGTGTTGCTTATGGCTGATGCCGACAAACTTTGGGCTAAACCATTTGCTGCATGGGTTAAGGATGTGCCAGGGTTGCTTTTGCCAGAGGACCCTTTGATCCATTATGACACAGTAATGAAAGCTCTGAGCAGCTCTCAACTGCAAGAAATCCATTTTAAAACGCTCAACCGTGTTTATATCTCACAAGCACAGAGGAAACATACAGTGCTTGATGAGTCGGGGAAATGCCCTAAATGTAAGGCGGCCAGTGCAACATTTATACATAATTTTTGGGGATGTAGGAAGGTGCAGAGATTTTGGAACAAAGTTCTTGTGTTCATAAACTCCATCCTTGCAACACATTTACCCATGAGCTTTCTGGCCCTGATGTGGGCGGACTTTGGAGAGTGGATAGACGTCCCTAAAGTTAAAGAAAACTTAGGATTGCTAGCAATAATTGTAACGGTAGCAAAACGAGTTATTTTACAAAAGTGGATAAAGGCATCCCCCCCTTTCTTGTCCTTGGTTAAAGACGCCTTATTAGAATTGTTATACCTAGATAGGAGGTCAACCCTCCCAGATATTGACACAGGTGTCTCCAGGTTTAATAGAAAGTGGGAACCTACATAGAATTCTTGCCTGCACAACAACATACTCATATTATGTCACTTTTTGAAACAACATCATGGTCGCTACTCAGAAATCTTGACTCTTAGGATCTTTATTGCTTGTTATGGGGAGAGACCCGGTGGAGTGGAACAAGTGTGAGACGCTGGTATGTGTATCGTTCAATGTACCGGTATTTTGTTTTCGTTTAATGTTTATTTTATTTTGTTATTTCTGTTTCGATATATGTTTCTTACATCTAGCCTGCCTGGGCACAACTTCTAACATGTATATATGTTTTTTTAAAATAAGTGTTGTTAATTGTGCATAGTATTATTTTCTCCTTTATTGTAAAGTTCACTGTTAATTGTGCAAAGAGCTTCATTGTTGTAGATAAGCATGCTGTTATCTCTCATTTATAATACTTTCATTCGTCTGTATTGTAAATTGTTGTGTTAATTGTTCAAAGTTCATTTTCTTTTCAGATATTTACTTGCATTAATATGCTGTAAGTGCTTCATTTGTGTGTATTATATTGCAGTATTATTAAAGCAGTATCTAAAATAGTTTTCTTTGCCTGTAAAGTGTCCTGTTTATTGTTCACCTATCGGTGTCTTCACTGATAAGTGTATAGTTAATTGTATTATTACTACTTTTCGCAGTAGTTAGAATAGTTTTGTTTGCCTGTATTATACAGTGTTCTGTTTATTGTTCACCTTATTGTATTCACTGATAGTTCACTATTTGTTTGCATTATTAGGATTTTTCTTGGCAGGAGTTTGATTTTTTCCCGTTGCCTAGTGTCCTGTTTATTGTTCACCTATCAGTGTCTGCACTGATAAGTGTATAGTTAATTGCATTATTACTACTTTTCGCAGTAGTTAGAATAGTTTTGTTTGCCTTTATTATACAGTGTTCTGTTTATTGTTCACCTTATTGTATTCACTGATAGTTCACTATTTGTTTGCATTATTAGGATTTTTCTTGACAGGAGTTTGATTTTTTCCCGTTGCCTAGTGTCCTAGTGTTTATTGTTCACCTATTGGTGTCTTCACTGATAAGTGTATAGTTAATTGCATTAGACTGCTTTACAGAAAGCATTATCGTCCCACAAATTTACAAAACTCCGCTGTATTACAGCCCTCTGGTTGTGGTGTGTCTTGAATCTATTTAAAATTTTACATAAGAATACATAATGGAGCTTCAGCCTTCTGACACTGTGTGGGTCTGGCTTTTTGGTATTTGTATGCAGGAATTGCGTACTAGTTATAGGTTACGCTCCACAAACACTAATGCAATGGATGTGAATGCTGTTGCACAGGCCAGCTTTTCACCTGTATTGTCGCATAGAGTACCCGGGTTAAGACTGTACAGGGAGCGCCACATGCTAGAAAGGATGACTGAAGCTGACATAAAAAAAATGTAGAGATTACCGAGGCGATGCATTGAATCGCTCTATGATCTTTTAAAGGAAGACCTGGAACCTGTGAACCCCACAAATCACGCAGTTCCAGGTCTATTGAAACTGTTGGGGGCACTACATTTTTTGGCGTTTGGCACCTTCCAGAACACTGTAGCACTATGCAGTGGTTTTTCTCAGTCCACATGCTCCCGCAATCTGGACACAGTGCTTAGAGCTATGCTGAAGCACAACAAACAATTTATCTCTTTACCCCATTCAGCAAGTCAGTGGATTGAAATTAAACAACAATTTTTTGACATTGCAGGGATGCCTAATGTACTTTGTGTAATAGATTGCACACATGTTGCACTTGTCCCTCCACGTAGGTCTGCAGAAACTTTCAAAAATCGTAAACACTTTCATTCGATTAACGTGCAGATGATATGTGACGCAAAAATGAGAATTTTAAACGTTTTTGCAGCTTACCCAGGATCATCGCATGATTCATTTATCCTTCAGCAATCATCAGTTTGCAGACAATTCGTGGAAAAACGTCTCCCCCATGGATGGTTGCTTGGTATGAGCTACTGCAAGTTTAATTTAACTTTAACGCTCCTCAAAACTTTTCTACATAGTTTTTATTTTAATTTGTTGTTTTTCAGGTGATGCTGGCTATGGCTGTCGTCTGTGGCTATTAACACCTCTGTCAAATCCGAGCTCACAAGCAGAGAGAAGGTACCAGTTTGCGCACACCCATACCAGAGGAGTTATAGAACGTACCTTTGGTGTTTAAAAATCCCGTTTCAGGTGCTTAGATCGATCCGGGGGTGTGCTGCTCTACTCTCCCTCTAAAGTTTGCAACATAATTGTTGCATGTGCAATGCTGCACAACATTTGCGTTGCAAATAATTTGGAGGTAGAAGTAGATCCAGATATTTTTTTGGATAATGACTTGACTCCTGCAACTGATCTCTCGGTGCGAAATATTGGTAGTCAGGTGCGTCAGGGTGTCATCAGTGGATTTTTCTCTGATTGTAAGTAAATTATTTTTTTTACCATTTTCATTATTCACTTCAACTTTCATTTCCCTTCAACTTTCATTTTCATTGTTCACATCAGGGACATATTTACTAATGTGTGTGCTTATTGTCATATGCAGGACTCTAGCTGAAGCATGTAAAGAGAAATGGAAAGGTGTTTATTGTTCACCTATTGGTGTCTTCACTGATAAGTGTATAGTTAATTGCATTAGACTGCTTTACAGAAAGCATTATCGTCCCACAAATTTACAAAACTCTGCTGTATTACAGCCCTCTGGTTTGTGGTGTGTCTTGAATCTATTTAAAATTTTACATAAGAATACATAATGGAGCTTCAGCCTTCTGACACTGTGTGGGTCTGGCTTTTTGGTATTTGTATGCAGGAATTGCGTACTAGTTATAGGTTACGCTCCACAAACACTAATGCAATGGATGTGAATGCTGTTGCACAGGCCAGCTTTTCACCTGTATTGTCGCATAGAGTACCCGGGTTAAGACTGTACAGGGAGCGCCACATGCTAGACAGGATGACTGAAGCTGACATAAAAAAAATGTATAGATTACCGAGGCGATGCATTGAATCGCTCTATGATCTTTTAAAGGAAGACTTGGCAAAAGCATGCAGAACTGCAAGGGAAAGCATATTTCAATTGTGAAACATGATTTAAAATTAGGATTTCGAGTTTATAATGTTTACTCTCTTTCATATAATAAACATAAAGCTATGCTGTAATTTTTTTTATATGTCTAAAAGAAAACTATTTTCCCTGCATGCATTTTTTTTTCCCATTAACACCGCATACTTTGAAAATTGGTTATAGACAAGCGGTACTCTTGCAGCAACAAAAAAGTGTACATGCATCTCTGAATAAGCCCCTTTGCTACTTCATGGCTAAACCATGTTGATAGGAGGGGAGTCCTATTTTATCTGTTGGTGATGTTTCCTAGGAGTGTGATAGTAAAACTGCTCCGCATTTGTGTGCAGCAAGCAATTCCAAGATCTATCCATGCAAAAAGAATACAACTAACTTGAGCACCCCTGAAAGCAACATGGTTTAGGGCAGGAGTAAGTTCAAACACTGAAGTAGGTGTGGATTTGGCACAATTTCTTTATGATTCACAACCATGAATGTTTCAACAGTTAACCAGATGTATGCAGGCATGATATCATGCAATCACAATTCGGACATGTCACACAATAAAGTTCCACTGTAGAGGCACGCTGAAAAGAGAAAAAAAATTTATATAATGAAACATAACAAATTCAATAAACACATGTTTGTGAATTAGTTCCAAAGTAAAATTTGTTAGATATTATGCTATTCTTACATTAAAACATTGCTAAGTGGTTTCTAAATAGCTAGCAGCATGCCACTTCAGCCACCCTATGTGGCTGATTCATAGTTACACAGCCACATTTTTTTAGGTGTAAGTGTAGGCCTGAGCAATACCATGTTAAATTGCAACGGGAGGCAGATCTAAATTGAAAAACCCAAAATAAAATTAGTAGGTGAAATTTCTAGCTCAGCTTTATTTTACAGATTACACATAAAGATATGCAGTTTTTGATGTGTATGTGTAAAAGTTATGTTTTTTCCCTGCATGTTAAATGTTTTAAATTAATTGACACCCATTGCTTTTAAAAATGGTTTAGATGCGCTGTACACTTGCACCTAAAATGCGCTGTATACTTGCACCTCTGAATCAGCCCCTATATGTCATGTGCATAGGACCCAATATTGAAATTGTTATCTTTCACATGTCCCTTCTTCAACACATTACACTTTACAGTCACTAGGTTGTTAGTGGAGGAGGGACCCTTTACCGCTATCTGTACATGTAGCATCAACTACAGCCACCATCTTTAATTTTTTGTTAATGATGATAGTAATGTAACGGTTTCTTTTTAAATGTTTTCTTTTCTGCTGTGAAGGATAAATTTTATTGCATTAGACTGTTTTAAATTTTTTTAATAAACATATTACCTGATTATGTTTTCACCACCTCGATTTCATCCTGATTTTTATCATCCTCTACCATCAGGCGACGTCATGGCATGCTTTCCTCCCTGGTCCTCCATGATGTTTCTCCTTCTGGGCATTCAGAAGACACATGTAATCCTGTTCCAAGCTTCGCAAAATTCAGCAGTGTAGTCTGTGAAAAGTGAGGTTGTTGTGGAGTCATCGCGAATGGAGAGGTCCACATAAATTCCGGCATTGACCTCGATGCATGTTTAGCTCTAACATCATCCGCTATAGTTTGCAAACACATAGATATAATATGGAAACTTTTTCAATGCTCTGGGCTATTTTGTTTATTGCGGAGGCACATTCTTTTTGTGCTGCAGCTGATGTTTCCTGTGCTTCAGCAACGCTGCAACGCTGCAGTAGCTCGGTATGCCTTTCTAGCTACAAAAAAGAAAAAGAACAGAATAATTTAGCATATCTTTAAATAGCTATACGAATGTTCACATGGAACTTTAATTAGACTTACCACAGCGTCTACAGAGAGTCGGTGCTGATCCTGCTTTTGTTGCATTCTTTTAGCAATCGATGAAAGTGACTCCAATCGTTCCTGTATCGTATCTCCTTTATGCAACTCATCAACAACATTCTGGAGTGCCTCATAACTTTCCATAACATCTGTAAAAAAAAACAAAATATTGTGTAGCCCATATTACAAACATATGTAATAAATATAATTTGTTGGAATATTTCATAAATGGAAATCTACCTATTGTTTCAGGAGCTGGCTCGGGTGAAAACACTGTTTCATCATCAGTAATGATATCTAGGTAGAGAAAATATTGTGATGAAAACTGGTTTCTTGTCGTATCAGTAACAATAAGCATTTGAATAATACTTACTAGATTCTTGACATGGTAACTCATCGATATTAACATCGTAAATGCATGGACTGATGGGACATCTTCCCTTACACCTAAATGGTTATTAACAATCAACCAGTGCTTATAATATACAATAAACACTTACATATAACACAATTTAGGCTTACATGTAGCTATAGAGATGTGCTGCGTGTCTCCATCCTCTTCCGAGCAATGGTTTTGTACTGTATTTTCGTCTAAAAATACATGACAAACAAATTAGCATTGAGTATCAAGTTATGACATTTTAGTCAGTACGCTAAAACTAGTTAAGCATAAACGAACATGACCGTTTTATAAAATGTGACCATTTGCAATGACACAGGTGACCAAACCTAGAAGGAATATGAAATGAAACAACTGTTTATTTCATACTGTACTATGCACAATCAAGCATTTAACCTTCTGGTTCTGTAAAAAGGCTCTCCAACATGCCTTCCAGCGTACTTGGCATTCTGTTATGTTCTCCCGTTACGATGGCTACAAGTTAACATAAAACTGTGATCAGTATTGCAAATAACCAACAACTAACATTTGCATATCTTTGACTACATGCCGTGCTTGTACATGCGTCACCTGAGACACAAGATATAATCATGTGCTACACCGTCTACAGTCCAAAATGTTTATTACAATTACTTCATAAACTTACCTCCTGGCATCTGTAGTATTCCAGTTTCCCTTATGTTTTGATGATGCGTTATAATTTCCGTTCTGGATTGCTTAACCATGGCGCTATCCCTAATGCTTGGATGGTCCACAATAATGTTTCTTCTACATTGTTGATGCATTAATCTTTCACTTCCACGATGTTCTTCTATAAATAACAATGGTGAACATGTATTTTTTTTTTTATATTTCTTTTAAGGCATGTCGTAAATAGGATACAAAACATACATACCATTGGCAGGAGGTCGCTGAACTTGTTTGCTGTCTCTCGTGTTGGCAATGGTTATACAGTCCGGTGCTGTAAAGGAAATTTCTCATTAGTTTAGTCTTCAACAACTCATACACAAAAGACACTTTATTGGCCATCCATTACGTTCACCCCCTTATATGACCATGTCTCCATGTACAAAAGGGTATACAGCTAATGGTGTTGTAGACTGCACTACTCTACTACCAGCTGACAGACTATCCCTGATGTTATATAGCAGAGGAGGAAACACTGCCACTACACTGCAGCCGCTCTGCAACTTTCAAGAAGCACCATTAAGGTGTAAAATGTTGAGAGGATGTCAGCGGGTCAAAAATCTGCTGCTGCCTTATCCACAGTATGCACATTTAGGATGTTTGCAGGGGTGCGTATAAAGGACACAGCTGACAAACGATTGCGCTACTGCTAGCATCCAGCCAGCTGTAAAGGTAATGAAAAAGCAAACACGTAGTGTGTGTGTTTTATTAAGTTGTTTCTGACGCTCATGTACTGTAGCATCCGAAAAGGTATATGCTACAATGCATGCGTATAAGGATGAAGACCTAAATGGCTGGTATAAAGATATATGGTTCCAAAATATAATCAGAAAAATTAGTACCGTTCTTCTTCGCTGCCAGAGGCCTTGCAGCAGTCTTATGTTTCTTTTTTGCTGGCCGTGAAAATTCTATAAGAAAATTTTTATTATTACACATGCAAGTGAACAATCTAGTTTTGATTGATATTAATAACAATGACAGAACACTTACGGGACTCTGGAATGGGGTCTAAAGTGTCAATTGTGCCTTCAACATCTTCAACCATAGTGGGCGACAGATGTTGTCGCAAAAGATCCTCCCAAGGTTTCCATTGCATTTGGAGAGGCTGTCCACCACCTGTGTCCTTAGCATGACGTAAAGCTCTGGCCATCTTTGCTTTGGTTATTCTTTTGCAATCTCTAAACCGCTTTTTACACGTTTCAGTTGTGCGCTGCTGCACAGCTATAGCATTCACTTCCAAGGCAATCTTTCGCCAGATGGCACTCTTTGTTTTGTGTAATGTTTTCTGTGTTTGTCCTCCAAGCAGCACATCATAATGAAGGAGGACTCATTCACTAGCAATTCATTTTCATCCTCTGAAAAGCAAGGGACTCTAGTTGACTCCTCTTCCTCATCTTCTCTTGTGGCTTGCCTGGTGCTACTTGATGCCTCTTTACGCAAACAACTTAAGAACCTCCTTTTCTTCTTTCTGGTAAGTTCCTCAGGTGGTGGAACCCACTCTGGTTCGCTGGCATCATGACTACTTTCCTCCGAAATGACATCTCTGTCCTCCCTGTCCATGATCTTTGCGACCTTGTACACATCAAAAAGAGAGAAGAACAAGGGCATGACATTGTGTCACAGACTAAAATATAATACATTGTTAAGACTATATAGAAATTTTACCCCCTATAAATGACTGCCTCCATGAGCACAACAATGCAAGTTGCTGCTTTCATCATCCCTCCCCCACCAAATGACACAATAAAACTAACTTAGCTGGATGGTTCTTTGACACTGTAACAGCACAATCTCTGGTAGGAACAAGACGGAGATGCTGGGAAAAAAGGGAAAAACCTGTGAACATTCATCATTCTACCAACATTATGCCAATGACAGCCTCCAAATGACCACCTCCGTCATCTTTCCCCCCCAGATTCCATGACACAATAAAAATAACTTACCTGGATGGTTCTTTGCTCAGTGACACACAGCACAATCTCTGGTAGGAACAAGACGGAGATGATGGAAAAAAAGGGAAAAACCTGTGAACATTCATCATTCTACCAACATTATGTCAGTGACAGCCTCCAAATGACCGCCTACGTCATCCCTCCCCCCCCCCAAATTCCATGACACAATAAAAATAACTTACCTGGATTGTTCTTTGCTCGGTGACACACAGCACAATCTCTAGTAGGAACAAGACGGAGATGCTGGGAAAAAAAGGGAAAAACCTGTGAACATTCATCATTCTACCAACATTATGCCAGTGACAGCCTCCATCCTTCCCCTCCCCCCCCAACACAATAAAAGTCACTTACCTGGAGGGTTCTTTGCTCGGTGATGCTTTGACAGCACAATCTGTGCTAGGAAACAATGTCCATCTGCACCCCATAATGACAGTGCAAAACTCCATCTGCCCCCATAATGACAGTGAAAAACTCTGTCTGCCCGCATAATGACAGTGCAAAACTCCATCTGGCCCCCAATAATGACAGTGCAAAACTCCATCTGCCCCCCAATAATGACAGTGCAAAACTCCATCAACCCCATAATAATGACAGTGCAAAACTCCATCTGACCTATAATGCAAGTGCAACCTTTAATCTGCCCCCAAAATACTAGTGTTAAGCTGAAATGTGCCCCCTAAAAGCAAGAAAAACTTCAATCTGCCCACATGCCAGTAACTCCATCTGCCCCCTCCATCTGACCTATAAAGCAAGTGCAACCTTTCATATGCCCCCAAAATGCCAGTGATAAGCAGCAATGTGCCCCCAATGCCAGAAAAAAAACAATCTGCCCAGATGACAGTAACTCCATCTCCCCCCTCAATGGGACCGATCAATCTGCCATCCATCCATGCCACAGCCAATTACCTTTTTTGCCGCTCCCAATGCTCCCAATGCTCGCGCTCTCCGTAAAACTTGCTTGCCTGCAGCTGCACTCCACATGCACGTGCCGGATGCTGGAAACTGCGCGATTTTAACAGGAGGAGGAGGTGGGTGCGATGTTAACAGACATCGCACATAAGCCAATCACGGCACGATTTTTGTTTGCCTTTTTAATTGCATCGCGCGCTTTTACAAGGCATAACAGGGTGCGATGTCCGCGATGACCACATCGCGGCCACTTTGCTAAGAACATCACGTTTAATTGAATCAGGATCTATATGTCTTAAGGTGGTGTGAAATATTTATATCTGCAAATGTTGTATTTGACTATGTATATTAGATTATTATCTGTTTAAAATATACAAAAATGTTGATTGTTTATTTATTTATCCACCAGATGCGGCTTTCCGTTGTTTAGGTCAGGCGGTGTGCCCTGATTGGACGGCATCCTAGAGGTGTGTTTCCATCGCTATGGTAACCCTATGCTACCAGGCAATCACGCTACCTATGTACGCTGCCTGATGATGTCATCTTAGTGGGACTATTGCGTGGCGCCACTCCGGGATGAACTGTTTGAAGGGACGCGTCGCCTGCCTCATCAGCGTGATTATGCTACACTGGTGGTGAGTATATTTAAGTTTGGTTTGCAGAGAATAGAGACACTCTTGACTGGGCAGATATACCCTTGATGACGGCTTACAGCTGAGGAGCCGGGTGAGAGGCATGACATAAGGATTCCTGCCTATCTTTCTACCTATGCAGCCACATTGGTATGAACTTTATTTCTCATGCTTTGAGACTGATTTGGAACCTTGATTTAAAGTGACTGCATGCATTATTGATGGAAGGACACACCAAGTATTGTCCACAAGATGATCAGCAGGATTCAAACCATTCAAATCCTGAATAAGGATTATGCTGTGATGCTACATTGGTCTGTACATTATGCAGATAATAAAAGGAATTTTCTACGTTTGATTATATTATGGAGTGCTGACTCAGTCTGTATGGACTTGTGAATATTTGATACATCCAGTCTTGCACCCTGCTATTTCTAAGAATATTAAGTGTGCGCCTAGACCAATTGGTCACTTTTTTTGCTATATATATATATATATATAT
>WWET01002871.1:181659-193838 GCA_011038615.1 Limnodynastes dumerilii | reverse complement strand
ATGGGCTGGATCCAGACCTTGTTAAGTGCATGAACTTAGTTACTCAAGGGCTAAACCATGTTGATTTCAGGGGGAGCCAAGTTAATTGTTTGCATTGCATGCAGAGATATATCTTTAAATTGCTTACTGCACACAGATACTGACCAGCTTTACTATCACACTGTTATTTAGACTTGGGATGGGAAACATCACCTCTCAACTCTAATAATGTTTGAAACAGATGAAACTTCCCTGCGTTAATTGTATTCTTTGCATGCAGGGATATATCTTTAAATTGCTTACTGCACACAGATACTGACCAGCTTTACTATCACACTGTTATTTAGACTTGGGATGGGAAACATCACCTCTCAACTCTAATAATGTTTGCAACAGATGAAATATAACTCCCCTGCAATCAACATGGTTTAGCCCTTGAGTAACTTAGTTCATGCACTTAACAAGGTCTGGATCCAGCCCATAGTTTGTATGGATTTCCTCCGGGTGCTCTGATTTCCGACCTCATTCCAAAAACATGCAAATAGGTTCAACGGCTGCTGATTAATACCACTTTCACATCACCACCCTGGCAATATCCCGGATTGTAAGACCCTGGAGTGATCCCTTTCACACTGCAGCGTGATAGGCGGCGCTTGACTCCCGGTGAGAGATTTGTTTACTATTGCCATAGCAATAGTAACAAATCTCTCCAATCCCTTCATACTGCCCTCCTACCCGGGTCGGAAACCTGAGTCAATTCTTGGTCCTGGGACCTTTCACACCATACCTCAACCCGGGTAGTTGGACCATGTCCTGGCAATAACCTGGATTTACCCGGGTTTTCGGTGGTGATGTGAATGGGTGTTTGGGATTTAGGTTGAAAGCTCCTGTGGGGCAGAGGCAGGTGTGAAATATTCTCCGTACAGCACTGTGGAAGAAGGGGTTCTGTATAAATGATAAATAATGATGAAATGGTGATGACAGGTTCCTGGGATGCAAGCTTATTAAACATCATTAACCTTCCAGGTTTAGTATTAAAAAAAAGCTGTTTATGTTTATCATTTTATCTTGTTGTCTTTTTTTTTTTGCAACATGCAAATGGCTATCATGGGAAATTATCTTAGTGATACATCCAACTGTGTTGCTATGGCAACAAAGAAGAGGCTTTGTGACCACTCATAAACTGTTTATTTGCAAGCCTCTGGGAATGTTGTATTTTAAAGCTTGCAATTGCTTCCTTAGCTCTGCTAATTTTCCCTTCCCTTCACTAGACTGTTTATCTCTAGAGTTTCAATATTGCAGTTCTGAGACCTGTATTTGATGAGCTGGTTTATCTTTTAATGCACATGCCTTTTATTTTGTATCTTTTTTTTACCACCCAGAGCGACAATAAAACAAACCATGCAGTCTATAGGCATCAAAAGCACAGCACAATGCAGAGATTCAATTTAGCAGTGCTGCTGCTTATTATATTATTCCACAACTATTCTTTTTTGAGTTACTGTAAATGGGATAAAATGTTGTAAAATTCTGTGGTTGAAGCGTGGCAACCACAGTAGTATAGCATTCACTCACAGCGATGAGGTCAAGAGTTTGATTTCCGCACTAGGCCTTATCTGTGTGGAGTTTGTATGTTCTCCTCGTGTCTGTGTGGGTTTTCTTCCAGGAGCTCCAGTTTCCTACCACATGTCAAAAAATGCTGGTAGGTTAAATAGCTGCTGACTAATTTAACCCTACTCTGTATGTATTGGTGACCTTAGTATGTAGCTCCAGTAAAGCTCCAATAGGGTCACTGACTGATGTGAATGTCTTATATTCTATAAATAAGCCTAAATAATAATAATAATAATAATAATAATGCCAAAATGTACATTGAATGACTATGGACCGGATTCACATTTAGTAACGTTAGGTGGCTTATGCACGCAAGGTGCGTAAGTCACCTGACTTAACTGGAGGGCGCAAGCTTGTCTGTTATCATACATGTTCGAATTGCTGGCCGTTATTGTCCAGGCACTGCTGATTATGCTGCCCAATAGAATCGCAAACATTCCTAAATATATCAGTTGGCATCTGGGTGCATTCTCATTCAATGGCTGCTTTCAACTCATTGAATGTTGCTGGTTTGGTGCTATGTATGAGATGTCCTCATAAAAAGTAGTCCCTCAGGTGCGGTGATCATGGCAGTTATTCAGTGTACTGTTAAAGAGTGTATACATTTTATTGGGACACCCTGTATGTATATATTATTATCACTATCATATATATCAGGTTTAGTTCACAATACAGCTATATACAGGAAAGTGCACTGGATGTGTGAAAGGTGGATGTGGTTTTCAAGACCGATGCATTGAATTTTGACCGTTATTGTGCTGGCACTGAAACGCCATCAGCATTTACTCATTGGCTGTTTTACCAACAGACATCGGAGTTGTTGCCAAGGTGGTTCTGATCGAATATTATAATGTCGACATGTTTTTTCAGCATTACAATAAACCTAAACCTTCTGTGACTCTAATTCCAAACCGGATCCACAGGTCCAAACGAGAGCCCAGTTTCACGTGTAAATTGTGTAAGTAGGCTGTGTGAATTGGATGGCGCATGCATCCTCCAGACGTTATGTTAGATGTACTTACATTACCCTCATAGAGCAAAGAGTATGTGCTGTGTTTAAGGCTGCCTTATGGTACTGTAAGTCACACTTCTTACAAACAAGAGAGGGGAGTAACAGAGGGAGTTCACTCCTCTCTCTCGTGTGGATTTAAGAATCCCCGCATGTGCGGAAAACGTGCAAGGGTCGGGATCCGGTCCCCTAACCCTAATTCCTTTCCCTGGGCCATATTCAGATCTCCGTGCTTTTTATGTACGTACGTAGATCTGGAAATCCGCATGGAAGAGGGGAGCGCACTCCCCTGTCACTCCTCTCTCTTGTGTGGAGTTCGTACGTATGTGTCCAGAACCCAAACTATCATCTATATCATGAAGAGTCATTAGTCTCCAGTGGGACTCTCTGTTCCAACCTGATATAGCAGAAAACCCCTCATAATTCCTTAGAATGTGTAATCAGTCAAAAACGATTCATTACTTTTCTTTTTGTTTGTTTTTTTACAATGGATTCTGAAGTGCGATCAATGAACTTTTGCAATTTATTTAAGGCATTTGACTTTCCTGCCAATTGTTGTAGCATAGAGACTAGTGAAAAACTGATCTTTGAAAATAAAAGCTGCAGCTAAAAGCAGTGGATTCATAAATCAGATTAGGTTACAGAAAGTTATAGACAATTATCCAACAAACAGTTTTAGCAAAAACTCTTAAGGAATCCCACTATGAAATTTAGGACTAAAATAAAAAAACTTCTTCCCATACAGGTGTCCTCTCAGCTATTGGCCGGATACAGACTTGGGTTGATGACCTATTTAAGATCCACCAGTTGTTGGCTATTATCAACTTAAAAATATTGTTATACACTTTTGTTAATTCTCATTATCTAAAGATAATGGGAGTCGCCATGGGAACTAGGTTCACCTAAACCTAAATATGAGTCCATTTGAAATTTTTAATATTTGGAGCAGAATGTTAAGAAAAATGGGCTATTGTCATTCTATAAGTGCCCTTTATAATATTTGTCCTAAAAGTAAACATGCAGCACCTGAATTTCTTTAGTTTTGAAAAACTAATCCCTTTACTCTGTGTAATACAAATTTTTCACAAAATTTATTGGATTTTGAGCACACAACAAGTGTAAAAACATAATTCAAAAAATCCATTGTAATTGTTTTAAGAATATTTTTGAAAACGCTATTGTAGGTTATATATATATATATGTTAGACCCTGGCATTTTGAATAGAACAGGTACTGAATTTTATGCACATTGACTTTTTAATATATATCTTTAACTAGCTGCACCTGCCTTGGAACTTCTTAATTTCTATAACTGAATGTTTTTTTTAATTGTTTATCAAAAACGTATGCATTTTGACTGAACATTCATCTTTAAGCCAGATGTTGTTTTTTTTATTAAGAAAGTTCAATAGAATTAGAAGTTTCTTCACCAACTATAAACCTTACTAAACAGCTGTTTATTAATGAGCTAGCCCATGATTTTGCAGTAAATTGTACTATCTGATTGTTGGCTACATCTGCTAAATTCTCTTTGAGAATTCCCTACTAGACTACTCACGAATGCAAATTCCAAACACCAAATTTCCTGATATTCCCACTAAATGGAATACTATTTATATCCCTAATGTACTGATTCTTCCTCTGAAAATAGGACTACAGTTTGGTGCAAACTTATATTTTAAAGTGCGACTGCAGAGATTACAAAGTAATCAGTTGTGTAATTTTATATTTGGTGAAAAAAAAATATCATTTATGTATAATAATGTTTAATTTAATTATAATTTTCTTTAAAAATGTTTATATAAATAGGTGTTATGTTAATATGTGCAGGAGGATAACAAACTGGTAGATTATACTTTGCTAAAACTGGGCTTGGCTAAGATTATACATCCATACATCCTCTTTTCATACAATCAGATCTCCAAAGTTTTCCATGTCATGCATGTGAAAACTCCTGAAAGTACGGAGGTCTGGATGAGACAGAAGGAAAGCCTGTACTATACATTGACTAAGAGGGAACACCCATATATGCCCTCAACCCTGCCCCCTGGGTCACAAGTATCATTACTCTTAAGTATGAATGGATTACTATGTGTCCCATGAGCTAGAAAAGATGCTCATATATGCGCAGAGCCATATATGGAAATTCTGGAAGTATTTCATTTATTTTTTAATTTACACGTTATTTATAATATTTGTAACCATAAATCAACATAAAGTTGATAGTACTGAAAATAACCAATTTCCTTCTGTACAAATTATTTATGCTTAATATTAAAGGGGCTTAACTGTTACCACATCAACAACAATATATTATTTAACAGCTGTAAAACTGTTAATTTGACATTGTAATATATTTTTCTTCTGCCACAAAGTAAGGTAGAAAGTAAAATATATTTATGCTTGTATAAATTTACCAATTGGGTCAGATTTGTAAACAACTAATTTTCTATTTCAGATATCATTATAAATGAGCATTAATTTTTGGACTGCATTTCTAAAAATTAAAATAAAGGTAGCTTGCCCAAAGTAATTAATTTTATGGGACACAGACAGATGGCATTAATACTGTACTATGTTTAGTATGCCAAGCAGACTTTCCTACCTTCCAAATTAATTGAATCAATGAGTCACATGTTACAAAATATGGAAATGTTAAGACAGTGATTTAATTAAAATTACAATTTAAATGTGTTTCTTAATTCATAAATGGAATTCAAATATAAAATAAAAGTAACTTTTTTAGTTATATGTTTTTATATTTATTTGTCTCTTTATTTAGTTTTTTTTGTTTTTTTTAAAAGATAACTCAACTCTTCTTTTTTTTGCTTGATTTTTTTTTTATTTGGTTGGCACTATTGAGGTTTCCTCATTAAATATAAGTACATGCATGAAAAAAGGCCAAAAAATGTGTTGAGGTAGCTTGATAACTGGAAACATTGGCTTATTACACTTGTTTATTTTTTAAATGTACTTTTAATAGCTTTTTATTATAGAGGTGATGTTTATAGCTCCTTGGTTGACATAAATGGACATTGTAGCAGACCCTGTTCGCTAAGACAAAATACAAAGTAAAGTTGAAAAGGAAAGTAACGTTATTTTAAATGATCTTTTTAGCTTTATGTATATGCTACATGCTTATCTGTGTGGAGTTTGCTTGTTCTCTCCATGTTTGTGTGGGTTTCCTCTGAGTGCTCTGGTTTCCTCCCACATGCCAAAAAAAAAACATGCTAGTAGTTTAATTGGCTGCTGACTAAATTAACCCTAATGTGTGTGTGTGTGTATGTGTGTTAGGGACCTTAGTATGTAGCTCCAGTAGGGACAGGGACTAATGTAAATGTTTAATGTTCTGTGTAAAGCGCCAATTGTGGCGCTATATAAATAAGCGTTAATCATAATAATGATGATAATTATTATTTTACTTTTATGTATTATTCAACATTAATTCTGGTGACTACTGTTTTTCTTTGGTTCTCTATGTACTATTTACTATCCTGTTGACAGAAGACAGCTAAAATGGGTAAACTTAAAGCAGATAACACACAAGCTGTAAAGTCCCCAGCAACTGGCATAATGATCCAGTTGACACATTGCCCAATAAATGCAATTTTCTCTAAAAAACACTACACTACACTGGGCCTAGCCAACCTTTGTCTCTTTGGGTGTTGTGCAACTACGAGTCCCAGCTTGCTTTAACTGTATATCCGTAGCTGATACCTGACCAGCATGCTGGGATTTGTAGTTTCACAACATCTGGAGAGCAACAGGTTAGCTAGGCCAGCACTACACTAGAATTGACTGAATCAGCTAATATCCAGTTAGTTGTTTTTGACTGAGTCCTGCTAGTGTGTAGCCAGCTCTAAGTCTAGCACCCAGAGAGTACATTAGGCAGGTAATCACCAATGATAATGGTAAATTTGTGTA
This sequence comes from Limnodynastes dumerilii, assembly GCA_011038615.1. Taxonomy (NCBI): domain Eukaryota; kingdom Metazoa; phylum Chordata; class Amphibia; order Anura; family Limnodynastidae; genus Limnodynastes; species Limnodynastes dumerilii. The sequence continues at coordinate 187,312 of WWET01002871.1, read as the reverse complement.
TGGTTTTCCAGTACGATGGTCTATTTTGCGTCAGACCATCATACGGCAGTGGAATGACAACTTCTAGCAATTACCGGCAGTGTCCATCTGTGACTCCCAGCGTTCTGAACATTTCTCCGCTGACAAGTAAATACTTGAATCCTAGACCTACCCTTAACCCTTCCCTAACTCTAACTTGCCATTTTCTGCAGCTTAACCCTAACCTTCTCCTAACCCTACACTTTCACTTCTTGAGCCCTAACCCTCCATGTCCGGCAGCCTAACCCTAACCCTACCTTCTTTAAGTCTAACCCTCCCATTTTCAGGCCTAACCCTAAACTGAACTAGTGGCAGTTCATCAGTGTTTGGAATGGGTTGTAATAGGTACCTGTTCCTAATAGCAATTTTCTATGTGCCTAGCATTTTGCCAATGATACAAATGATCATTCAACTGTATCATTGTCGAAATAGCAACCGCATCCAGTAAATTATATATACTTTCAGGAGCAAAAATAGAGAAAGCTTAGCACTGTTTAAACTGTCAGTCATTGATAGCTTAACAGTGTTGCATCCTTTATATGCGCAGCATGGGCATCTGCCTTGGGCCTCTCTATCCTCTGGAACTCATAGAAGCCATAACCCATTCAACCATGGTTCAATCATTTCATTTCTTTTTCTTCGATACTGAAGATGCCTGATCTTTACTAAGAGTCAACTTCTTAAGAAGCCCATATCCTACTAATCCACTATCCTCAGATGTGCAGATTACCAAGAGATTTAAAAAGTACCAGTTGTAAAGTTTCCTAAACTGTAAATTGATACAGTTGCCCTATTGTATTAAAACTATTTTACTATACTACATTACTATATGATACATTTTGGAGCTATTACTTCTCTTAAATGTTGGAACTAACCCCAACCCTAACCCTAACTCTTCAAAATCATTTGGCAAGACCTGGAAGCCGTGGGCCTCATATTTCGGTACTACCCTTCCTTATTTTACCTGATAGACCTAACGTTCATCTTATTCCCTCTTTAATCTTTCTTCTTTATTTCTCCTTCTTCTTTCTGTTATCTGCCACCCGTCCTCTCCATCTATTTCTATTTTAAATATCTACCACCCCTAATTATAGCAATATTTACCAGCTATATTTATAGCTTTCTTCTTTTAAAATGTAAAAACAATATGACACTGTACCAACTATTTGATTATATCTATATTTTATGACTTTTTAATATACATATACGTTTACTATGTAGCTGAATATAACAAAATATTTGCTAATGGTAAGATATCCAAGTCCTATCTTATGACATGGAGTAGTACCAAGTAGTTTTCAATCTCCCCTGATAGGAATACCCATATTATTCAAATTTGATCTCTCTTACTTGCAAATCTATATATGCAGAAATGAGACGATATGATTTAATATTATTTTATTTTAATGTCATATTATATTATTTTATTTTCATCTCATTTCAATATTTCTTTTTGTTACTAAATTAAATTCGTGTATTACTAATGCATGTTATAAATATGGATGTAAATGTATTACACGTTCTTTCATTCAACAGAATTGAATGTAAAATGGATATTTCTTCCTATTTAAATTCATATTGTATTATTTTCTTTTCATCTCATTTCAATATTTATTTTTGTTACTAAATTTTAATTTGTGTATTGCTAATGCATGTTATAAATATAGATGTAAATGTATTACATGTACTTTCATTCAGCAGAGTTGAATGTAAAATGGATATCTTTTCCTATTGAAAAATTGTCAAATATATACTAACTAATGTCCATTCATTTCATTACATGGAAAATCATTTTTTCAATAATGAAGTGTACATGCCATGTTAACATGTTAAAATGAAAAACTCAATAAAAAAAATTTCAAAGAAAAAAAAAAAATGTTGGAACTGGACTTGAACTGCATATATCAGATGACAGACCAGGCACGGTCTTAAACCTTATTCGGCCTTTAACTGCTCTTATTAATAATGGTCCCTCTGAAGACAACACCTTTTGGATTTGGATCCTTGGTTAGTCTTTGAACTTTTGAGTCCCAAATGCCTCTGCTGGTCTTGTAAGGCATAGACTCTTTACTGTAGATACATTCATTGTTGTAACTCCAATGAGTAACTGCAAAAAGCAGGAAAACCTGTAACTTTCCATCTGTTTTCCTCTTTTTTTCAATCTCTGGATCTGGTCAAATAATAATGAAAAGATAAACCAACTTGCCACTATATGTTAAAATTGTTCATGAACCCCTTTATTATAGCAAATATAATTTGTATGCAGAAATATTTTGGGGGAGGGTTCGACTTTTTGTCAGCATTAGGACCGTATCCTAAGATCTTATTGTGCTGCATTAAGGAATCACGGAGCGTATTCAGAGTCTAAAGTACGCAAATGTACGCGCGCAATGCAAGGCAAGGCAACTCCCATGACACTCTCTTAGCATGTACGCATTTTCAGGGGCACCTTTATCTCTACGTGCGTACATGACTAACTGCGCCCTCAAAAGCTCATTTAAATGCCTCCCCTCACCCAACTTCACATGACTTCACATGTACGGAAAAGACAACCATGCCCCTCCGTACCTGTGTCCCTAAGTGCGATTCAGAAGTCCGTGCATAATGGACTTCCGTGCCTAAATCCTACGTAACTTGCGTGGAAAAAGTTACTACGCATGCGCAATTAATCCGCTTCTAAATATACACACAGAAAACCACGCAAAATCATATCTGTGAATATGTTCTCATCTCTTTATCCATGCATTTATACAAGCAATAGTAAACAAATCCCTCCAATTAGGTTTCTTGTATGTGACCCAGGTTAAGAAAACCTGGGTCACACCTTTCACACTGCACCCTTACGCTGGTCAGACCTGGGACAAGCACTTCTTTTCTCCTGGGTCCAATTCCATTAGACCTGGGAAGAGGAGCTTAAGACATTTCACACTGCACATCGGGCCTGATCCAGACCTACGACCGCAAGCGAGCGTACGCCCATCGTAAGCAAAAATTTGTGGAAAAAAACGCACTACGCATGTGCAGTATGACAACTTCCGGTCGACCGAAGGACATGAGCGTACAGCGAGCGAATTTTCAGCGTATTTTTCGCTCAAGGGGCGTGCGTTTTTTAGGACGATAGGCTGGACGCTCAAGTTACTACACAGAGGCAGGGATAGCCATTTAAATTGTACAGTATGGGCGTGCTAAGCCCAGTACGNTAAACTAGCTCCCCCCGCCCACCTACACTAACCTGAACGTAGGGATGCTGGGGGACGTCCCCTCCAGCGTCCCTACGGTGCTGCTACGGACGCCCGATCGTGGATCTGCCCGGCGCATGCGCATATTGGCTTTTCAGTCGATCTTACGCTTACGCCCGCCATCCTAGCGACGGCGGTCGTAGGTCTGGATCAGGCCCATCAACCCGGGTTGCTTGACCTTGCCTTGGCAATAACCTGGGTTTTTGGTGGTGATGTAAAAGGGGCATTACTCACCTGTGGCAAACTACCCTCATTGTCAAAATAAGTTTGCAAAAACAGAGCTAAAACATCTGATTCAATGCCAGCACACAACCACTGGGAAAAAAATGCAGCTCTTATTAGAAGATAGATTGTAAAATAAAATTACAATAGTTTAGATTAAAAAAAAACAACATTTGAATATATACAGCAGCTGATACTTTATACTGGTACTAAAAGTATGATATTCTATCTGTACATAAGGAAATATTGCTAATGGCTAAATATTTGACACTCTCAGATCTGGCAGCTCTATCTGATGCATAAATATTCTATTCAATGAGATTTCTCAGACTACCTGAAACCAGTTGAGGATATCGGATGCATATCGAGGTAATGAGGCAGGGAAGCAGGTGGTAGGGTGTTAAAGCACAGACTGTACTGTATCTGCTGGGAAAAATAACTTAGTGGAGAAAATAATGTTGTCAATATTAACAGTGAATTAAATATAGATCTCACTTTATTGCTTTTTTGAAAATTCTTCTGCTCAGGCGTATAATTCAAATTACAATTACAGCTAAAAAATAACAGCTAAACGATATTATCTTTTGTATTTACTGCGTAATAGAAATATTCAGTTGATCAGACGCTGTCAAAATATTCCAAATCAAGGCCAGATCCTGAGCTACGTACGCTAGCGCGTTTATGTTAGCCTAAGACGAAAAAAAAAATGCTGTTTGGTATGTACTGCGCATTCGTGCAGCAAATGTGATTTACGTACCTGTCTCGTATAAACAGCGTAACTACAAACAAATGGACATGACAGCTATATGACACCTGTAATTAAGCTTCGGAGGCGGGCTGAGGCATTTTAATCGTATAGTATGGGCGCATTTAGGCAGTTACGTACATGAAGCCTCTACGTACGTTAGTAGTTATGCTTTGAAAAGTTAAGGTAGGGTTTGGCAAGCATAAAACGGCAAAAGTACGTACGGCCGAGGGGAGTGCCTATGGGAGTGCTTTGGGACGCGGTTTGCATAAATCATGTCATTAAGCCCCGCCCCCTGACCATCAATGGTTATTTTCACAGTAATACTAGGGGTGGGGCTTGATGATGCTAATTGCACCATCAGATCCCGCCCAGTCCCTAGTAACACTGGACCGGATTCACAGATCCGTGTTTTTTACGCACGCACGTAGCAAAGCAACACCCATGACATTCCCCTCGGCCGGATGGGTTTTTTCGCTTACTTCCACCTCCATAGGGCGCTCTTAAGTCTACGTGTGTACCTACACGCGTATGTTACTTACTTACGTGCGTATTTATCTAACTGCATTTAAATGTTCCCCCCCGCCCACTTTCACGTAACTTCTACCGTACGGGCAAAAACCACGCCCCTTCGTACGTATGTCACTAATTGCGATTCACAAGTACGTGCGGAAAATACTTACATGTGTAAATACTACGTAATGTGCGTGGAAAAGTTACCATGCAGCGCAGTTAATCTGTTCCTAAAAATACACACGCAACCCCACGCACAAACGGATCTGTGAACACGGTCCACTCTGAATAGTAGTGATGCTAGACTGTGGGGTGGGACTAGAGGTTTGCATGAAGTCCTCTGCGGGAGATTTACCAGCTCTACTGGGATGCCGGGGGAACAGCTCAAATTTCTGGAGTCTCCTTGATATTCCGGGAGAGTCGGCAAACCTGGTTTTATATCATGTTTGTATGAAGCGCCGGACCTGTCATTTGTTCCATGAACACAATACATTAATTGAAAATGGAAAATACCAGGGCTAGTATTGGAAATGGAGAGACAATGCTGTAGTGCAAAAAAATCTATTGTACATCAATATATATAAAAGCCATACGCATGCGCAGTAGCGTCCACATGCCCAACAGTGAGGGGCAGAAAAAAACAAAAAAAACACACATATATATATATACACAAACACACACACTGACCCACACTCCCCCTTCCACCTTTTACTTACCTTTAGCAGCAGCAGGAGGATCCCAGTATCAGGACCTGCTGCCTGCCGCCGCCTGCCCTCTCCTCCTGCCTGCACTGAAGTTCTTGCCACATTCAAGATGATGGGCCTTATTTAGGACCCCCGCCGCCATCTTGAATGTGGCAGGGACTTCCTGAATGAGGAAGTAAGTTCCAGAATGTGGAGATGGCGGCAGCCACATT
>WWET01002871.1:169060-181049 GCA_011038615.1 Limnodynastes dumerilii | reverse complement strand
ATTTTTCCCGTCTGAAAAATATGACGGGTTTTAAGCTATTAGACTAATAAAAAAGTGTATGCCTCTGGAGTTCCTATATTAGACTTTGTGAACCGGATCTAGAACTCAGTACGTTAGCAGAAATCCGCAAGCTGCTTGCAGAGTTTGGCTGAGTATCTGGCCAGCTGTTCCATAGGGATCTCTAGGAGTACAGAACTTAGGGCCAGATCCTAACCCCCACACGCTTTACATGTGTGTGTGGGGATCCATAGTTACGCACCTGTAGCAGGCAGTGCACACTCCCTGCTGTTGGTAGTAAATCTGGAAAATTACTTGTCCAGGTTCCTACCCTAACTTTTACGACTAGGTCTGTGGCGGTATACCTAAATCTATACACACTATGGGCCTGATTCAGAGATGGAAAATAAGAGAGGAAAGATACTCCTGGGCTAAACCATGTTGATTTCAGGGGAGTAAAATGAATTGTATTCTTTGCATGCAGGGATATATCTTTGAATTGCTAACTGCACACAGACACTGACCAGCTGTCTGTGTGCACATTGTTATTTAGACTTGGGATAGGAAACATCACCTCTCAACTCTCAACCTTTGACTCCCCTGAAATCAAAATGGTTTAGCCCAGGAGTATCTTTCCTCTCTTATTTTCCATCTCTGAATCAGGCCCATAGTGTGTATAGATTTAGGTATACCTTAGGGGAATATTTACTAAGGTTGATTTTTTAAGGCGATTTCAAATTGATACATCTCGCTGCGCTTTTCTGGCGATTTTCAGCCTCTAATCGGTGTATTTACTAAGAGGCGCTTTTTGGCACTTTTTCAAAGCATCGGCGAGATGCATCGATTTTTCAAGGGGTAAATCGCTGTGCTTTTATATATAAAACCCCCAAGCACAGCATGTTTGGAATGCTTAGCATGGCTGTGCTGATAGAACTACAAGGCTCAGCATTGCTCAGCCTTGTATTAATATCAACGGCAGCATGTTAAGCCTTCTAAGCATGCTGTGCTGTAGCCGGTTAAAAAAAAAATGTAAAAAAAAAACAGTGTAAAAAAAAATATACATACTAAACATTTGTAGACATGTGTGAATAAAAGAAACATTTTAAATCTAGAATATTGCCCCCTACCATGTAAAATTAATACAGGTGGCCACACTGTTTTTTAATAAACTTCTTGTAAACTTAAGTGTGTTGCATGAAAAAAAAATATATATTTTTTTTTGACTCACCGTGTTGCTAGTAGTTTATTCTTTCTTTGCAGTAAATCTTCTCCTGTTGATTGTAGAATCTTGTCCGCTTGCTAGAAAAAGATGTTCTGGTCCTTCCTTCTGCTCTTCGGCCTCTTCTGGCACTTTCCCCGACAACATGCTCCGGAAGGACCGGAACATCTTCTCCAAGCAAGCGAACAAGATTCTACCAGCAACAGGAGAAGAATTACTTGAAAGAAAGAATAAGACATTCTACAGAGAATCTTAATGCGCGCAGGGAAGTTAAGACAGGCCTGTGGGAAATGGAAGTCAGATAAATTCCATTCATCAGAGAGGAGTGCCATTCCAGGCATTCTTGAAGCACTCTTAAGTCTGAATACAGTCCTCTGTCTGGTGGTACTAGGGGTGAATGGCCAAGGTTGTAAGAAAATAGTAGCAGTATTTTCTTTTAAGTTTGTATTCTAAACAGGCAGAGAGATAATTCATAAAATATCTTAAGGGCTGAATAGAATATAAATATGAATATGTGTATATCTGTATATGTGTATAATATGGATATATAACAATATCTTCTGTTAAATGCTTAAAAAGAAAAGTCAGAAATAGAATATAAATTGAAAGCAAAGCTCAAACGGCTTTGTTGGATTTTCAATGGAAATAGTGAACAAAAAAAATGACGTCAAACTTGAATCAAGCTATTTATCTATGGCAAATTTATTTTTTGGTAGAACACAATCAAAAACTATACACACTTATAATATGAATAAATATAATATCAGCATTTCCAGCCAGTACTGATTTCATTTAATTCCTTCGTTTAGATTGAAGTTTGAACAAAGAATCTTCCAGCATAAAACGTATCTGTCTGTGCAATTCTCAATTATACAACAGATGTTGTGTTGAGCTTTCTAGAAAGTTTGGTCCTCAAGGATAAAGACTGAAATATCTTCTAATTGATTTAACTAAAAGTAAATACTGGAATAGGGCCAAAGTCATTATAGATATTCTAGAAGGAGCTCTGCCATTCAGGTTCACTTGATGATACCATTACAATCCCAATTTTCAGTGTTCATTTACAGTAGAACGAAATGCGATTCTTATCAATGTTTTTACATTACACTTAAGGTTGAATATACAATGTCTGTAATAATGTGATTATACAGTAGAGCTCAGATAATGCTTTTCATTCTAAGATGCTCATTTCACGACATAGTGAGACAGTTAGATTGCAGTCCATTAGTAAATCTGTAAAAGTTTGTTTATTTACCAATTAGCAGCTGCTGGCTCAGACAATGAAGCTGACATCACATACAATCTTTCTGTAGGGTACTGAATGGGTGACTTTGGCTCCATTGTATAATATCTTAATTGGTAAGTAAACAAAGGTTCAATGATTTTTGACGCAATGTTCAACTTTCCCCAGCATGTGGGCCTGCCATGCATGGCAGAGATTTACTAAACACACAAGAAGAGAGGACCAGGCACAACTGCTCCTATTTTTTTGGACCTTATATCCTCACAATAAAGGATGGTGCACTGAGAAATATAATATAATGTACAAAGAAACTGTTTAAGGAAGGGTAAGGCCCTTCCCTAACTAAAGATTTGTCAACAGGGCACTCTAGGGGCCTGATCCAGAACAACGATGTAGCGCTGAGCGTCCTAACGCTCAGCGTTACATCGCTGACTCCCCCCTGTATAGAGAAAATTCGAAAATAGAAATGTAGAAATAAAAGTATATTCTGAATAGGGAGTTATAGAGAAAATTCGAAAATAGAAATGTAGAAATAAAAGTATATTCTGAATAGGGAGTTATAGAGAAAATTCGAAAATAGAAATGTAGAAATAAAAGTATATTCTGAATAGGGAGTTATAGAGAAAATTCGAAAATAGAAATGTAGAAATAAAAGTATATTCTGAATAGGGAGTTATAGAGAAAATTCGAAAATAGAAATGTAGAAATAAAAGTATATTCTGAATAGGGAGTTATAGAGAAAATTCGAAAATAGAAATGTAGAAATAAAAGTATATTCTGAATAGGGAGTTATAGAGAAAATTCGAAAATAGAAATGTAGAAATAAAAGTATATTCTGAATAGGGAGTTATAGAGAAAATTCGAAAATAGAAATGTAGAAATAAAAGTATATTCTGAATAGGGAGTTATAGAGAAAATTCGAAAATAGAAATGTAGAAATAAAAGTATATTCTGAATAGGGAGTTATAGAGAAAATTCGAAAATAGAAATGTAGAAATAAAAGTATATTCTGAATAGGGAGTTATAGAGAAAATTCGAAAATAGAAATGTAGAAATAAAAGTATATTCTGAATAGGGAGTTATAGAGAAAATTCGAAAATAGAAATGTAGAAATAAAAGTATATTCTGAATAGGGAGTTATAGAGAAAATTCGAAAATAGAAATGTAGAAATAAAAGTATATTCTGAATAGGGAGTTATAGAGAAAATTCGAAAATAGAAATGTAGAAATAAAAGTATATTCTGAATAGGGAGTTATAGAGAAAATTCGAAAATAGAAATGTAGAAATAAAAGTATATTCTGAATAGGGAGTTATAGAGAAAATTCGAAAATAGAAATGTAGAAATAAAAGTATATTCTGAATAGGGAGTTATAGAGAAAATTCGAAAATAGAAATGTAGAAATAAAAGTATATTCTGAATAGGGAGTTATAGAGAAAATTCGAAAATAGAAATGTAGAAATAAAAGTATATTCTGAATAGGGAGTTATAGAGAAAATTCGAAAATAGAAATGTAGAAATAAAAGTATATTCTGAATAGGGAGTTATAGAGAAAATTCGAAAATAGAAATGTAGAAATAAAAGTATATTCTGAATAGGGAGTTATAGAGAAAATTCGAAAATAGAAATGTAGAAATAAAAGTATATTCTGAATAGGGAGTTATAGAGAAAATTCGAAAATAGAAATGTAGAAATAAAAGTATATTCTGAATAGGGAGTTATAGAGAAAATTCGAAAATAGAAATGTAGAAATAAAAGTATATTCTGAATAGGGAGTTATAGAGAAAATTCGAAAATAGAAATGTAGAAATAAAAGTATATTCTGAATAGGGAGTTATAGAGAAAATTCGAAAATAGAAATGTAGAAATAAAAGTATATTCTGAATAGGGAGTTATAGAGAAAATTCGAAAATAGAAATGTAGAAATAAAAGTATATTCTGAATAGGGAGTTATAGAGAAAATTCGAAAATAGAAATGTAGAAATAAAAGTATATTCTGAATAGGGAGTTATAGAGAAAATTCGAAAATAGAAATGTAGAAATAAAAGTATATTCTGAATAGGGAGTTATAGAGAAAATTCGAAAATAGAAATGTAGAAATAAAAGTATATTCTGAATAGGGAGTTATAGAGAAAATTCGAAAATAGAAATGTAGAAATAAAAGTATATTCTGAATAGGGAGTTATAGAGAAAATTCGAAAATAGAAATGTAGAAATAAAAGTATATTCTGAATAGGGAGTTATAGAGAAAATTCGAAAATAGAAATGTAGAAATAAAAGTATATTCTGAATAGGGAGTTATAGAGAAAATTCGAAAATAGAAATGTAGAAATAAAAGTATATTCTGAATAGGGAGTTATAGAGAAAATTCGAAAATAGAAATGTAGAAATAAAAGTATATTCTGAATAGGGAGTTATAGAGAAAATTCGAAAATAGAAATGTAGAAATAAAAGTATATTCTGAATAGGGAGTTATAGAGAAAATTCGAAAATAGAAATGTAGAAATAAAAGTATATTCTGAATAGGGAGTTATAGAGAAAATTCGAAAATAGAAATGTAGAAATAAAAGTATATTCTGAATAGGGAGTTATAGAGAAAATTCGAAAATAGAAATGTAGAAATAAAAGTATATTCTGAATAGGGAGTTATAGAGAAAATTCGAAAATAGAAATGTAGAAATAAAAGTATATTCTGAATAGGGAGTTATAGAGAAAATTCGAAAATAGAAATGTAGAAATAAAAGTATATTCTGAATAGGGAGTTATAGAGAAAATTCGAAAATAGAAATGTAGAAATAAAAGTATATTCTGAATAGGGAGTTATAGAGAAAATTCGAAAATAGAAATGTAGAAATAAAAGTATATTCTGAATAGGGAGTTATAGAGAAAATTCGAAAATAGAAATGTAGAAATAAAAGTATATTCTGAATAGGGAGTTATAGAGAAAATTCGAAAATAGAAATGTAGAAATAAAAGTATATTCTGAATAGGGAGTTATAGAGAAAATTCGAAAATAGAAATGTAGAAATAAAAGTATATTCTGAATAGGGAGTTATAGAGAAAATTCGAAAATAGAAATGTAGAAATAAAAGTATATTCTGAATAGGGAGTTATAGAGAAAATTCGAAAATAGAAATGTAGAAATAAAAGTATATTCTGAATAGGGAGTTATAGAGAAAATTCGAAAATAGAAATGTAGAAATGGAAGTATATTCTGAATAGGGAGCTTTATGAAATAGAATTGTTCGAAATTGAGAATAATAGCAATAGAGAATAATCGAAAATACAACAATCGAAATAGAAATACAATCGAAATGTGCATGTTTCATAACCTATTACATTCGAAATAGGGAACGTTCGAAATAGCGAAAATTCGAAATTGCGAACTTTCGAAACAGCGAAAATTCGCAATTTAGTGGTCGAAATACAGATTTTCGAAATTGGCATTTTCTAACCGGGAAGAGAAGTGGGATACCCAGGAAGAGAAGTGGGAATGGAAGTGGAGGAGATAACAGAAGGAAGGAGGTCCCTTCCCACGAGCATACAGACTAAAAGGGAGATGGATAAACAGAAGAAGAGAAAAAGGGAGGACTAGAAAGGGCGGGGTTATGCATGCTAATTAAGTGCCAGGGGTGGGGAGAGGCAGTTCCACATGGATCTGCGCTCGTACAAACGCAGAACTGTGTGTATAAGTTAAGGTAGGGTACTGGACAATTAAATGTCCAGAACTCCATAAGAGTTCCGTGCTTCCGTTCAGACATAAGTCGCACGCAAATCTGAAACAGGTCCATTATGATGAACTCTGCCAAGTCTAAGACTTGGGTAAATAAATGGGTAAGTTTTCAAAATATCAATTTAGCATACTTACCCATTTATTATAAACACTTTCTAATTAGTGATCATTTTTAAATAACGATAGCCGACATTTAGTTGTCAGCTGTGTGTATTTAAAAAATATAATTTTCGGAGAGCCGAACGGAACGACACGCCCTTGGCTTTAAGTTTCTTATTTGACTTGCCATAGGGCTACCTTATCTTTAGGTTCATAGTTGTGTGAGTAAGGTGGTTAATAAAGAACGTTATTGGCAGATTTCCTCATTTAAATGGATCCCTCCACCCAATCTTCTTACATTCGTTGTTAAGTTTGGCCAACACGCCCCTTCATTCTTAAGTCATTATGAACCTTAAAGAAATAGGGTCGTAATGGTGATTCAGAGCCATTCCGTTCATAAGTCCTACATAATTTACATATATCAAGTTACTATGCCTGCGCAGTGTATCCCTTCTTAAATATATGCACCTAAAAAGCTGCCGATTCTTAACTGTGAATCATATCTTTAGAGAAAATTCTTATTACATATTGGTGTGCTGTGAATGGATCCTAAAAATGGGTCTTCCTCAAAATCTGTTCACATCTTCACATTACCTTTCCTGTACTCTGATTATCTTCTTTCCTTCTTTCCTTCTTTCTTTCTTTCTTTCTTTCTTTCTCTTTCTTTCTTTCTTTTTCTTTCTTTCTTATAATATTTTTACTTTTTACTTTTTCCTTTACTTGCACTTTATATTACTTTTTTTAGATGGAGACAGGTTAATTGAATCATATCATCATACATTTCTTCAAATATTTGCCTGTTTATGAGTGATATAAATAAAGTTTTCCTGATATCTGTTCCCCCTTATTCAGCAAATACGGATGCATTAGAAATTTGCACATTTCAAGTAAAGATTTCCAGATATACAAAAGACAGTGCAGGGAAAACTGGAACACACAGGAGTCCTATTTAAGAGCAACATATAAATTGTTAAACAGTATACAGAACGTATCTCATCACCTGTCTCGTTTGCAGAAAACAATATGTTGCTATGGCAACAAAAACGAGGGAGAATGTATTCATGAAGATTTACTGTATGTGGAGCTGAACATTGTGATAGTAAATTTCCAATTGTTTGACATTTTAAGAAACATAATTATGATCTAAGTGCTCTTCTATTTAATGGAATAGAAAGGAGGCCTCTGAGAGGGGGAAACAGAGGTAATATTTCAATGTTTGGGTCTACAGTGTGTTCCTTACAAGTTATAATCATATGAGGTATTAAACATTTATGAATAAAAATATACATATATATTATCTATATGTAAACATGGATAAAACAGAGTGGAATTAAATTATTCTATATTATTCCATTGGGCTACAAGTCTAAGCATCCGAATTTTAATTAGGCAAGACTCTGCTTTGAATAACAATTTTACTCATTAAGAGGGCTAACCCGATCCAATTCCCCAAATTAACCATACCCCAACAAACACATAGACAAAAAGAGCAAAGGTAATTAAGTGGACCAGTAGGAAACTGGGAGGAGGTGTTTTCCACCCTGACAACCAGGGAAGGAAAAGGCCTAGGCTTAGCCTTACCACCCATCCACCCATGGGCAGTGAACACAGTAGGTTGGCATTGGCCCTGGTAGGTGGGCAACAGAACTATCTATCTATCTATCTATCTATCTATCTATCTATCTATCTATCTATCTATCTATCTGTTATGATCATAGCACATTTAAATGCACCTTCTGTCTTTTGTTTAACTTTGCTAATCACATGACCTTCTTTTAGTGCCCTGCACTTCCTGGTGTTTACTCTCTGTATCAGTCATTATCCCACAGACGTGGCTCATTCTCTTGCTGGAACTCACTCATTAGCTGCTCTATTTAAACCCATCACTGACATCACTTCCCTGCCAGAGCAACAGGTATCCTTACCTGCTGATATTGTGTTCTCAAGTCCTCTCGTATGTTCTGGATCTCTGGTTCCAGGTCCTGTCTCCAGTCTTTGGACCCAGTTATCTGGAATCCAGTTCCAGTATTCCTGAGTATCTGATTCCTGCCTGTGTCTTCTGTGTGTGCACTTCCAGTATTCAGCTGCTTTTTTCCGTATTCAGTCCAGGTAGCCTTTCCTATACTACCTATATGCCCTACTCCAGCAACCTCTGGATCCCATCCACCATTTCGGCGTCTGCATGCTTGTCCAGAGGGTGGTGACATGCCACTTGCCTGTATCCTAGACAATCCCCACCATCAGGTGTTCTGGTGAACACCAGGCTTGTGGTTAGACTATGCACCTCTTGATCTCCGTGGTCTGTTTATGGACCGGCGCTGATTCCGGTGCATGACACTATCTATCTATCTATCTATCTATCTATCTATCTATCTATCTATCTATCTATCTATCTCATATCTATCTATCTCATATCTATCTATCTATCTATCTATCTATCTATCTATCTATCTATCTATCTCATATCTATCTATCTTATCTCATGTTGTATATATTTTAGACATATGCATCTGACATATTTTGATGTGATATACGTATGTTTTGGTAAAGTTTCAATCCTTAATGCGGATGTTCTTGCACCAGGGTCACTCTGCCTAAAACATCTCAATTGTGTATATTTCTGCTTATTACCCCATGCCCCACACTATCCTTAATGGGCCTTTACATCATATGGTGTTCTACATTCTGTTTGAGTAGAACTCATCATTGCACAGTTATAAAACATGCAAAATAATAAAACAAAACCTGTAAAATCAAGTAATGAAATTATCTTATTTTTCTGTTAATCTTCAAAGTCCATTATACCACCATCTGTAAATTCCACAATGGCATTTGCATATGCAGCTCACAGTAAAGAAGGTATCTTGAAACATTAATGTACTGGGTTATTGAGTAATGTCTAAAAATATATCCATGTACTTGTTGTGAGAATATTTTCCTAGAATTACAGAGAGAAGAGCTCCCAACTCAAACTAATAACGTTCCTGCAAAATGCAGAGGGACACTGTGTTCTTGTATTTTATTACTTGATTATGTGGCTTGCAGACATTTCTATTAAAACTATGACATATAAAAGCTTTAAAAGACAGACTAAATGTGATGTATTGAAAGAGAGAGTTTTCAATTACTGATATGAAAGGAGAGAAAAATCAGATAAGGATCCTTAAAATTGCTGGGAAAACACGAAGTTTCAACTTCATCTACTTTAGGTGGTTGTTATATGGTAAAATAGGATTAGATTGAATATTTTGTTTCGAGGGTGGAAAAAGAAAAGTGATCATTCCCTGTGCTTCTGCTTATTTTTATTTTTTTTTAAGTGTGGGCAAAGGTAGAAGTGGTTAGAAACATAGATTTTCACAGTGAATAAGAACCACTTATACCATCTAGTCTGCCCATTCCTACCATCCCTCTTCCTGTGAAACCAACTTCCTGTGAAGCCACCAATTGCGGGAATTCTGCATTGTAGGAAGCCACGGTGCTGCAACTCCTGGAAATGCGAAGAGTCATCCACAGACAGGTGAGTGCTATCTATCTATCTATCTATCTATCTATCTATCTATCTATCTATCTATCTATCCCCATCTCATATCTATCTATCTATCTATCTATCTATCTATCTATCTATCTATCTATCTATCTATCTATCTCATATCTATCTATCTTATCTCATGTTGTATATATTTTAGACATATGCATCTGACATATTTTGATGTGATATACGTATGTTTTGGTAAAGTTTCAATCCTTAATGCGGATGTTCTTGCACCAGGGTCACTCTGCCTAAAACATCTCAATTGTGTATATTTCTGCTTATTACCCCATGCCCCACACTATCCTTAATGGGCCTTTACATCATATGGTGTTCTACATTCTGTTTGAGTAGAACTCATCATTGCACAGTTATAAAACATGCAAAATAATAAAACAAAACCTGTAAAATCAAGTAATGAAATTATCTTATTTTTCTGTTAATCTTCAAAGTCCATTATACCACCATCTGTAAATTCCACAATGGCATTTGCATATGCAGCTCACAGTAAAGAAGGTATCTTGAAACATTAATGTACTGGGTTATTGAGTAATGTCTAAAAATATATCCATGTACTTGTTGTGAGAATATTTTCCTAGAATTACAGAGAGAAGAGCTCCCAACTCAAACTAATAACGTTCCTGCAAAATGCAGAGGGACACTGTGTTCTTGTATTTTATTACTTGATTATGTGGCTTGCAGACATTTCTATTAAAACTATGACATATAAAAGCTTTAAAAGACAGACTAAATGTGATGTATTGAAAGAGAGAGTTTTCAATTACTGATATGAAAGGAGAGAAAAATCAGATAAGGATCCTTAAAATTGCTGGGAAAACACGAAGTTTCAACTTCATCTACTTTAGGTGGTTGTTATATGGTAAAATAGGATTAGATTGAATATTTTGTTTCGAGGGTGGAAAAAGAAAAGTGATCATTCCCTGTGCTTCTGCTTATTTTTATTTTTTTTTAAGTGTGGGCAAAGGTAGAAGTGGTTAGAAACATAGATTTTCACAGTGAATAAGAACCACTTATACCATCTAGTCTGCCCATTCCTACCATCCCTCTTCCTGTGAAACCAACTTCCTGTGAAGCCACCAATTGCGGGAATTCTGCATTGTAGGAAGCCACGGTGCTGCAACTCCTGGAAATGCGAAGAGTCATCCACAGACAGGTGAGTGTTTTTAACTAACTCTACCCTTAACCCTTTCCTAACCCTTCATTTCCTGCAGCCTAACACTAACCTTATTCCTACTTCTGCCCTAACCCTAACCCTCCATGCATCACAGCCTAACCTTTACCGTCCATACCATAAAGCCTAACCTAATCCTCCATGCCCTGCAGCCTAACCCTAACCCTCCATGCATCACAGCCTAACCTTTACCATCCATATCATACAGCCTAACCCTAATCCTCCAAGCCCTGCAGCCTAACATTAACCCTCCATGCATCACAGCCTAACATTTACCATCCATACCATACAGCCTAACCTAATCCTCCATGCCCTGCAGCCTAACACTAACCCTTCATGCATCACAGCCTAACCTTTACCATCCATACCATACAGCCTAACCCTAATCCTCCATGCCCTGCAGCCTAACCCTAACCCTCCATGCATCACAGCCTAACCTTTCTCATCCATGCCCTGCAGCCTAATCTTCACCTTAAGCCCTAGCCATAACTTTATAACTGCAGCACCTAATATGCCTGCCGCTACTGCCGCAGTCTGTAGTTATTGGGAACAGGGAAGTTCCCATTCCCAATTAAAAAAATTGTATCTCCAGATTGTTTCGAACACTGATAAAGCCAAAATTTCCGGACCGGCAACTGCATTCCATACAGTAGAGTGCAGTTAAGCAAATAATTTATGTGGTTACATATGAGGGTTCCGGACCATTCATGCTCCCTTCTACCCCACGTTCTAGAGTTTACTAGGGTTTCAGAATGCTCTGTTTAAATTCTGTGTAGGCTTATAGAGACCAATCTCTCTGTGCTAGTTGAATGTTTGTGCTCAAAGTGCCCTTACTTAACCTGCACCAATCAGCCAAAACATTAAAACCACCTTCCTAAAATTGTGTAGGCCTACCTAGTGCCTTAAACACAGCTGAGATATGGGGCCTGATCCAGAGGTACGCCGATGCGCTGTGCTTACTAAAGCACAGCGTATCGG
>WWET01002871.1:136162-169020 GCA_011038615.1 Limnodynastes dumerilii | reverse complement strand
AGGGGCCATACGCTCGCACAGGAGCGTATGGCCGCCTAGCCCGCCCCCTCACCCTCATTTAACTACATCCCTCCGCCCACCTACACTAACGTTAACGTAGGGATGCTGGGGGATGTCCCCTCCAGTGTCCCTACGGCGCTGCTACGGACGCCCGATCCAGGATCGAGCGTCGCCGTAGCAACGCCGGGCATCATCTGCCCGGCGCATGCGCAGATCGGCTGAAAAGCCGATCTTACGCTTACACCCGCCATCCTAGTGACGGCGAGCGTACCTCTGGATCAGGCCCATGGACTTCACAAGCCCACTGAAGGTGTTTAGTTATATCTGGCACCAAGATATGAGCGGTCCCTATGGTTCTGACTTTTTTTTCCCAGCATATCCCACAGATTTTTGGATTCACAGATCTGGTGTTCAACACGTTGAAGTCTTTTCTGTGTCCCTCAAAAAATTCCTCAACAATTTTTGTAGTGTGGCGGGGTGCAATAACCTGCTTAAAAAGGCCACTGAGATCAGGTAATACCATTTCCATTAAAGGGTATACTAGGTCTGCAACGATGCTTGGGCAGTATGTGTTAAATTAGCATCCACATAAATGGCAGAACACAAGGTTTCCCAGAAGAACATTAAGGGCATCTCACATTCTCCACCTTCTTCCCGTAGTGCAGGGGTGGGGAACGTCTGCCCTGCGGGCTCGCGAAATCATATGGTCCGGCCCTCAGACAGATAGCAGGCAAACACCAAAAAAATTAAATTAAAACTCCATAAAAAAAAAAAAATAAAATCCATAAAAAATAATCTATAAAAAATACAAAAAAAACAAGACCAAAAAAGCAGCAGACTGGTCAGTAGTATTGCAGCAACATAAGAGAATCCATAGAGGAAAAAAAAGAGAGAGAAAAGAGGGAAAGCATAGGAAGAAAAGGGATGATAAAGAAGTATTACATAAGTAAAAAAAAAACAAACACCAGAAAAAACCCCATAAAAAAATACAAAAAACAATACCAAAAAAAGCATTGGACACCCTGTATCTGTGGTCAGTGGTACTGCAGCAACACAAGATAATACAAAGAGAAGAAAAATACTGATTGAAAAGGGGGAAGACTGACTGACGCAATCCTGGAAAACCAGTTGCGAGTAGCAACATTATCAATACCAGCTAACATCACACTCCTCAACAAAGAGAAGCAGTTCCAGCCATGACATTAGGGGTGAGTTAATTAAATGTTTGACCAAATGTAGTGGTTAATTTTAAGTTAATCATTTTGTATGACCCTCAAATGATTTTATAAATATCTAAATGGCCCTTGGCAGAAAAAAGGTTCCTCACCCCTGTAGTGTATCATTTACCTGTCAGTGGCTTTAATGTTTTGGCTGATCGGGTAATTTCACTGTGACAATAGCATTTGGGCCCTGCCAGGGATGGTATTGATTGCCCACCTGTATGTGGAGTCTAACTGTGTGGTCTTCACCGGATCCCCTAATGGTGGCATAGTGACCTCATTGGCTGCATTGGACCTGATCCACAGTTAGGAACATCACCCCACTTACTCATGGAAAGTGCACAAGTGGGGTGTTTGAAGTGGAGGGCGCTTGCGTCCTCCAGATGTTATGTGCGTATTCCGCGCGTAAACCCTATAGTATAGAACTTATGTATGATGGGAAATAAGGAGAAAGGGGCTGGTTTACCCCTTCACCCAGCAAGGCAGGGGGAAGCATTTTAATTTCACAGTAGGTGAGGGCATAGAGACTTATGAGCGTATCTGCTGCCGGTCGGACCGCTGCTCTACTCGAATGACTTAAGACTGCCTTATGGCAGTGTAAGTCAGTAAATGTTCGCACAGGAGATAGGCGTGACAGGGAGAGTTCACTCCCCTATTCCGTGCAGACTTTAAGACTCTCGCACATACGGAAAGCGTGCAGGGGGTCTGGATATGATCCACTGTGGAAAATTCTCAGAGTCAAATATTTGGGCACCGTCATGACCTTCGGCCTGAACTCTGTCATGTCCTGCATTAAGACAACAAGATATTTTTGGGTGCATGGTATATTTTAGGATGGGAAGATTATATCTAAATACAAATGTTTATATATTTTCTTTCAGAAGTCCCAAGAATTTCTAAACATTTTCAGTTTTGTGGGTTAGAGATACAGTAAATAATTGACCAAATGCCGTGTCCTCATTCTATGAGCCTCTCGGTGTGTATCATTTTGCACAGTATAACGGACTCTGTTCACACTTAAGATGCAGCCACTTCTTAAGCACAGTCTTTTCCGAAATGACCTACTAATGCGTAGTAGGTCATTTACGCAATCTACGTACCAGTCAGGATGTAGATTGCCTTTGTGCCCTCTTTAAAGACTGCATGGGGTAGTTTAG
Organism: Limnodynastes dumerilii; assembly: GCA_011038615.1. Lineage (NCBI taxonomy): Eukaryota > Metazoa > Chordata > Amphibia > Anura > Limnodynastidae > Limnodynastes > Limnodynastes dumerilii. The sequence continues at coordinate 166,643 of WWET01002871.1, read as the reverse complement.
CAGGAAAGAGGCGTGCTAATACCACCTCGGGAGGGATTAGGTAGAAGTGGGAGGGGGGGGTGTAGATTAGCCGGGGAGGGCAGGGGGGAGAGGCAATGTCCATGCAGGGTTTCCTTCTTAAGAAGGAAACTACGCACGGTAAGATCAGGTAACCCTATGGCCCTCTTATGTGCCATAAGGTACCTAAAAACGGGGGGCATGTTAGGGCAGGACGGGTAAGTTAGGTGCGGTCCTGTGAATACGGTCCAATGTCCTCAGATCATGATTAAACCAAATAGTAATCCCCCCAGATCACATTATGGGCTCTATTTACTAAGAATGCCTGAATGTAGCTCAGGCAAGTTCGAATTCGCTCTCCGAGAACTTCTGAGCTACGTTCAGGCTATTTAATAATACTCACCCTCTGCTGGCTGTCCCTCGATGACATCTGAAGTTTCTTCTGTCATCGCGGACTTTCTTTGTGCGTCTTGAAAGCCCGCACATGCGCAGTGGCTCTCTGCTGGGACTTTGTAAAAAAAAAAAAATGAAGTCCCAGCATGAGAAGCACTGCGCATGAGCCCCTTTTTCTCCCCCTAATAACAGATATTAGGGGGAGAAAAAGGGGGTTTTATGGGGAGATTGCTGGAAGAGAATTCTAAACGCCAGTCTGAGATGGCGTTATTTTAACTCTCAGAGCAGAGTATAAAACTCCGCTCTGAGGGTTAGTAAATAGCCAGCCCCATTGAAAACAACGGGGCTGGTGAGGGCAGGTGAAATTTTGCCGCATGGCCATGGAAACTGGTGATTTCCATGGCGGTGCAGCTGTTGTAAATAGCAAAAAGTTCATTTTTGGAGTTATAACTTCATAACTCCAAAAATTTACTTTTTAAAGCTTTAGTAAATAGAGCTGTATGTCACACACTATAGTCCCAGGACACATGATTAAGTTACACAGCAATGTCACCAGTTCATATAATTATGTTACACAGTAATGACCCCAGATCACATTATAATGCACCACAGTAATTCCTCCATTTCACATGGTCTGGCTTCACAGTAATAGCCATAGATCACATAATTATGTCAGAAAGTAATTATGTCACACAGTAACGTGGCAGATCACATGATTATGTCCAGGTCACCATACCCTCCAACATTTCTTAATGGAAAATAGGTACACCTGGGGGGCGTGTCTGTGAAGGGAGTGTGGCTTGTGCCATTGAGGGGCGTGGTTTTAATCTGCTCTCATTTGCATGCGTGATAAGGTGAAAAATCTCATTTATACCTTATCATATGAGCTAAGAACTCACAGGAGAGGGTCCTGTCACTATATCAGAGCTTTATCTGTCCCCAACATCACTGCTATAGCATACCCTCCAACTGTACCTATTTAGCAGGTACAGTACCTTTTTTTAGTGGTCTGTACCGGCTAAAAGGGCTCTTGTACCGGATTCTGACCCAGCAGTTTCCTCCACCCCCTATAATCACCTTACAGTCCTGAAACATCTGATCACCATAGCAGAGCTGCAGGGATAGACTCCTACAGCACTGTTATAGTGTCAGGACCCTCTCCTGTGAGTTCTAAGCTCATGTAAAATAAAAATATATTAAAGCCCCGCCCCTTCTCTGGACAAGCCACACCCCCTTCATGGACACGCCCCCAGGTGTACCGGTATGCTATACTGATCAGATGCTGCAAGGAAGGTGAGTATAGGAGGGGTGAACTGCTGGGTCAGAATCTGGTACAGGAGCCCTTTTAACGGGTACAGAGCATTAAAAAACGGTACTGTATCTGCTAAATAGGTACAATTGGAGGGTATGGGTCACATGGCAAATATACAGTTTAGCACCCAGCTCACATGGATCCAGTATGTCAAAAGTAATTCACCACTTCATATGATGATGCCACTTGTAGTATTCCCAAAACTGCTTCTGCTCCCTGACTCCCCTCTCATCTCATATGTTTGGACATGCCCCCTTTGCCCCCCACCCCCTATTCCAACACCTCTGAATAATCCCAATGCTATTCTTTTTTCCTACATCGATTCTATATATCAATATTTCTCTTGTATTCCATCCTCTCCTTTTACTAATGAGCAACAAAATTATCTGTGTTTTATTATCCCATCTTATTTAATCATTTTTCATTCCATAAACTATTGTTGATGAACCATTTTTTTCCCCTTTAATCCAGTGCTTGTACGTCTTAAATTCCTGTAAACCATAAAGGTTTATTTTTAAAATAAATTCCGTGACCAATTATTATTCAGGAACAAATCCTGCTGTTTATTCAGAGAGCACTGAGTACAATCCAGCATTTGATATGCTTCTGATAAATGTTCACATGACAAGGTTATTCGGAGCAGAGAGGATAGAGTGGTTGCCATGGATACTTATTCACATTGCTCATAAATGTGGTATGTAGTTATCCTTGCTGTGTATGCAAAAAGAGAAAAAAAAATCCCCCAAAAAATGACAAAAGAGAAGTTTAATTTACAGGTCTGGATACCTAGAAAATGCAATGAATGTTCAGTAATGGTGCATATTATTCTGGTGTATTATTTTATACAGAAAGATGTTTAGAAAATGAAATATTCTTCTCAAGCCTATAAAAGCCCTTCTTAGATGATTATTATTAGTATAAATAATGGTAATTGCAATAATGGCTGACACAATAAAAGCAGGAAATCATTTTGATGGTGATAGGAAGCCAGTATTGCTGTTTAAATCTTCACAAGAACAAAAAAAAAAAAAAATAAGTCTACAAAAACATCCTTGGCATAAGTGCCTGTGTTATAAATGAGATGTCTGTGTGCGATACTGGCTCGGATTCCTGGAAATAGGAGGAGTTGCACTGTGCTGTCTCTGGTTTCCTGGAATTCCATAGGTCGGGAATTCTTGTGCAATGTGCCAGGGGTAGAGAAGAATACAGTAATGCATCCCACCTGTTTTCTTTCAGAGATTACGTTTCATCGCTGTATGTTTTGCATTTGAAGTGTCACATTCTTTTCTGGCTAGTTGTCTTCTCTATATGGGATTACTAGGGTCATTTGCAAATGTAAATTATTATTTGAACAGAAGCAGGGACCGGATCTATTTTCTCCTAGTGTGCAACATTACAGTAGGGTCCTGTGTTTTTGGAAGTCTCCTCTTGCACATAGGGAATTTAGGAATGCGCAGCAGGCGGAGTCTCAACACCAGCGCCAGTGGAATTCTGAATTTCTATCCTAAAGTCCGTATGCCTAAGGGTTGACCACTCCCTTTGCACTTCTGAACTTCTGAACCCTGAACCCTACCTTGAATGTTAAGCACCGGCAGGGTCGCTGTCAGATATTGTGGGGCCCGGGACACATCCACGGGGCCCTGTCCCCTATGTGACGTCATTGGTGGTGTCACATGGGATGGGGCCCCGCGGACCTGTGTTAACGGCTTGGCGGTACGTAGGGAAATTCTTCCCTGTGCAATAGGCCCACTAATGATGGTGACTACAGTAGTCCCAGCTGCCCCCCCCCTGATGGCAGCCCTGCGCACAAACCCAACGGAAAATGGGGCCAGTGCGTAACTAAGGTTTATACATTCCTTATTGTACGATTTGCATACGTCCCACGATGCGCACACACTGTACACATGGCCGGTCATCCTGCCCACTGTTGCAAAGACTGGATCATGAGAATCCTGATCCGTTTTAGCAACCTTCTGTTAACGAATGCACTGTACCAAAATGTGGATGTTTTCTGCCCACAGAGTGATTCTGGATCATGTCCCATCTGTCTATCGTTTATTTATAACTGTATAAAGGAAAGAGAGATGGGTGCAGTGTATCATGTAGATGGGGCTTCAAAACATGTTTAGGTTGGGGGAAGGATTTCATTTTGTTCCAGTCCATTCCATTGTAGGGGCGCAACAAATGGGGCAAGCAAGGTATATCCTCTAAGTGTCACTGGCCATGAGCTGGTGGGCAGTGATACTGACAGGGACTCATAAGCCAATAGGCTAATAAAGCTGCAGTCTAGGGCCCGGTTATTTAGGGGTCTGAATCCGATGTAGCCCCATTCCAGAGCACTGTCTGAACACAGGTAACTGTGGAAATGGGGAAATGTGCAAGTGATTCTTTGGCAGAGTGGAGGCACATGACAGGAGTAAAGGAGCAGTGGGGAAATTTTTATTGAATTCTTATTCTTTTTATTGAATTATTCACACTCAATTCTTATTGAGAGTGAAAGGGCTATGGCAGATCATCTTAACAAGTATTTCTGTTCAATATTCACAAAAGAAAGAGAGGGGAAGGGTCCACTTTTGAATGGGGAGACTATTAATACAGTGGGGGCAATTACTACTACTTTCACTGAGGAGCAGGTATTAAAAGAACTTTCAAAATTGAAAGTGGATAAATCAATGGGACCAGATGGGATACATCCGAGAATACTAAAAGAGCTTAGAGGGGTGCTGGCAAAACCATTAACTGAAATATTCAATCAGTCACTAATAACTGGGGTAATTCCAGAGGACTGGAAAATAGCAAATGTCGGCCCTCTGCATAAAAGTGGAAGTAGGGAAGAAGAGTCAAACTACCGACCAGTGAGTCTAACATCAATAGTAGGGAAATTGATGGAAAAACTGTTAAAGGAACAAATTGTACAGTATCTTAAATGCTCTCCCAGGATACCAGGAGAACTGCCCGAATCTCAGGAGTCTCCCGGATATTCCAGGAGAGTTGTCAACCGTAAGGCCGCAGACCTAGTCGTAATACTTAAGGTAGGAATCTGGACACGTAAGTGTGCAGATTTACTACCGAGAGCGGAGAGTGTAGGGGCGTGCACTCCCTGCTATACGATCGTACGAAGAGACCCGCGCACGTACTTAAGCCGTGCGTGGGTAAGGTAGCCAATCAATGTAACAAAGCAATGAGACAGGCAAGTCAGATGCTTGGTTGCATAGGGAGCGGAATTAGTAGCAGAAAGAGAGAAGTAGTGATGCCCCTTTATAAATCATTGGTACGCCCTCACCTAGAATACTGTGTTCAGTTCTGGACGCCATATCTCCAGAAAGATATAAATACATTAGAGACTGTGCATAGAAGAGCAACTAAAATGGTCCATGGCCTTTGTAACAAATCATACCAAGAAAGGCTAGAGGAACTAAACATGTATAGCTTGGAGCAGAGAAGGGAGAGGGGGGACATGATAGCAGCTTTCAAATACATCAAGGGTTGTGATCAGCTAGAGGAGGGTACAATTTTTCAAAAGAAAAGGTGTAATAGAACACGAGGGCATGAATATAAACTGGAGGGTGGTAGATTCAAAGGAAATGTGCGGAAAAATGACTTAATGGGTCACTGAATGGGTGATAGATTAGTGGAATAGCCTCCCATCTAAGGTGGTTGAGGCCAATACAGTAGAACAGTTTAAACATGCTTGGGATAAATATAAGGGTATCCTAAATTGTAATGGTAAATAGGGTCTAGAGTCAATATAGTTTTGAATAAACAAATGGGCAGACTAGATGGGCCATGTGGCTCTTATCTGCCGTCGCTTTCTATGTTTCTATGTTTCTATGTAACTGGGGCTGCTGTAAAAATAAAATTTGCCAATGCCAAACTTTTCTATCCATACTTAAGTTCCCTTCAGTTCTGATACCAAGATTGCTGTATTACTGGATCATACACTTCATACCCTGGATAACACCCTTACTCTCTTGGCCTCTCTGTCACAGTCCATTCCTGGTTCTCCTGCTATCACTCGGACCGCTTCTTCCCTGTCTCTACCCCCAGCTCCTCCTCCCCTACCACTCCTCTTTCCATTGGTGTTACACAGGGCTCAGTTCTTGGTCCCCTTCTCTTCTCACTCTATACCTCCTCTCTGTGAGACCTCAACAGCTCCTTTGGCTTTCATAACCACCTCTATGCCGATGACAATCCCCTCCCCCAACCTCTCCCCCTCTCTGCTGTCCAATTATCAGATGGCCTCTCAGCTATCTCCTTGTTCTACACCTACTGTCTCCATTACTATTGGTGACTCCACCAACTCCTCTTCCAACCAAGCCTGCTGCCTGGGTGTCATACTTGATATCACACTTTCCTTCATCCCCTACATCCCAGACCTCTTACTGACCTGTTGCTATCACCTCTGCAACATAGCTCACATCAGACCCCACTTAACCGCAGAAGCTACTAAAACGCTCATTCACTCTCTTGTTATCGCCCATCTCGTCTACTGCAAGGTTCTTCTCTTCAGCCTCCCTCTGGTCCATCTCTCTCCCCTACAATCCATACTTAATGCTGCAGCCACACTTATAACAAAGCATGAACACAGATCCAAAAGAAACGATCCTACCGAGGAGGTGAAAGCAATAGAGTCTGGTTCAGCATCACAGTCCCGGGAAGTGTGGATGAAAAAAGCTGCCAGCAGACACTACGATCTCACAGCCAAGGGGGAGGAAGGTCCAGGAATCCGTCCAAGTCACCTCTGATGCATTTCGAGGCTATTCCTCTTTATCAAAGACCAGGGAATACCCTCAAAACGCGTCAGCACACGGGACTGTGATGCTGAACCAGACTCTATTGCTTTCACCTCCTTTTGGATCTATGTTCATGTTTTGTTATTTATTGAATGAAGTTTAGAAATAATTTTTATTTTACTAATACTGTATGTTTATTTATTGAAATGTATTTTATTTTGTAACTTGTTCATTAAAGTATACATTTTTGCTGATATATCATGGCCTTATTTTAAAATAAGAAACAAGGCATAGATTGTTGAATCCATTTTAATTCATTTAATATTGGAATACATATATTGTTTATTTTCTTAATTGTTTTTTCTATATATGGATCTGTTGAGAACAATTCATTGAAGGACCTTTTGTTGGGCTATCGCACCAGTCTCTGAGAACTATTTATTAAAGGACTTTTTGTTATATGATCACACCAGGCTTGTATTGAAGAATTCTGCTGTTGTATTACTACACCAGTCTTTCAGTTATCCATTTTAATTTATATACTATGATGTATTTACATATAATTTTTAGCGCGGCTAAGAGAATCCAATTCACATTGGTCCAGATTCACCGTTACGTAGATTTCGTCTTACGTGCGTTGTTTTAAGAATTGAGCTACTATGCATGCGTAGTAGCTTATTTACGCTATCTACATACCATTTTTGTACGTAGATTGCGTAAGCGCAGTCTTTAGACCGCGCTAACGCATTCTATGTACAGAAATGGTACATAGATAGCGTAAAAAATTCTTAAAACAACATCAATAAATAATAAAACATGAACACAGATCCAAAAGGAGGTGAAAGCAATAGAGTCTGGTTCAGCATCACAGTCCCGGGAAGTGTGGATGAAAAAAGCTGCCAGCAGACACTACGATCTCACAGCCAAGGGGGAGGAAGGTCCAGGAATCCGTCCAAGTCACCTCTGATGCATTTCGAGGCTATTCCTCTTTATCAAAGACCAGGGAATACCCTCGAAACGCGTCAGACCCGGGACTGTGATGCTGAACCAGACTCTATTGCTTTCACCTCCTTTTGGATCTGTGTTCATGTTTTATTATTTATTGAATGAAGTTTAGGAAGAGTTTTTATTTTACTAATATTGTATGTTTATTTATTGAAATTTATTTTATTTTGTAACTTGTTCATTAAAGTATACATTTTTGCCAATATATCATGGCCTTATTTTAGAATAAGAAACAAGGCAGAGATTGTTGAATCCATTTTAAATTATTTAATATTGGAATACATATATTGTTTATTTTCTTATTTGTTTTTTCTATATATGGATCTGTTGAGAACAATTAATTGAAGGACCTTTTGTTGGGCTATCACACCAGTCTCTCAGAACTATTTATTAAAGGACTTTTTGTTATATGATCACACCAGGCTTGTATTGAAGAATTCTGCTGTTGTATTACTACACCAGTCTTTCAGTTATCCATTTTAATTTATATACTATGATTTATTTACATATAATTTTTAGCGCGGCTAAGAGAATCCAATTCACATTGGTCCAGATTCACCGTTACGTAGATTTCGTCTTACGTACGTTGTTTTAAGAATTGAGCTACTATGCATGCGTAGTAGCTTATTTCCGCTATCTACATACCATTTTTGTACGTAGATTGCGTAAGCGCGGTCTTTAGACCGCGCTAACGCATTCTACGTACAGAAATGGTACATAGATGGCGTAAAAAAGCTACTATGCATGCATAGTAGCTCTAATTCTTAAAACAACGTAAGTAAGACGAAAACTACACAACTGTGAATCCGGACCATTATTACTATCCGTTCCCTAACGGAGGTTTGTAGGACCTCCTCCTTTGATTTCCTTTTGGCTTCTGTTTGTATAGTGAGTGCAGTGGGCACGTTATTATTTTATTCTACCCCTTATCTGTAGACAATTCCATTCCCACCATTAGTGGCTGGATTTAGGTTGGTGACCTTGGGACTCTCTGAGTCCATTGCATAGAACTTTGAAAGTTTCTTTTTTAGTCTTATGATTTGTTTATATCAAAATGATTTGTTTTCTGCTGTAAGAGTATTACATAAGCCATAAAACAAGAAAGACCTGTCATACCATAGCACTCTACACGGTTATACAATCTGTTGCTCAGAGTACATATGTTGTTCCTATTGATGCATAAGGCTTCCAGCATTAGACGGCTGGCATGCAATCTAAAAGGGTTTGCAGAGACGTTATACTCTGTTTGACAAACAGTTAAAAGAGAATTTGGCAAAGGCTGTTGGTAGCACACTGCTTGGCCACTCTATAAATAACTGTTTGAATAAATGCACTATTTCCTTTATCACATTAAAGGTTCTGCCAAAGACATTGAGCTATTACAAATCTGCTTGGGAGTTGTCCAAAATTCTGTTTTCTCAAATAAACTGAGTTATTATGGTCTCACATTCTTCTGGACTCCATCGGTGGACATACTTTGACTCCATAGGAGTTTATAAATAATGTTTAATCCCAACTCATGAGCAGGGGTGTACATTTTTATTAAATCAGCAGTTATTCACTGACCCAATTATACATTTTGAATAAATCTGCAATTATGGAGTTTTACTAAACCGGTAGTTCAATGAAGGCATGCAGTATTACAATCTCATTACTGCAGCTGACACCGTGCGGGGAAAATGTAATGTATAGGAGGATTTCCACATAGAAAGAAAGAAACATAGAAAGTTATGATAGATATACTGACCCTAGACCCCATTTTACCCTCCATTTAGTTTGAGATTTAGGATATCCTTATAGTTAACCCATATAATGTTTAAATTGTTCTACTGTGTTACCTCTACAACCTAAGATGGGAGGTTATTCCACTTATCTATCACCCTTTCAGTGAAGTCATTTTCCCACACATTTCCTCTGACCCTACCACCCTCCAGTTTATACACTTGTCCTTGTGTTCTATCACACCTCTTCCTTTGAATAATGCCCAATCCTGTACCTGGCCCTCCTCTGCTCCAAGCTCTACATGTTTACTTCCTCTTGTCTGTCTTGTATGTTGTGCGACAGGGGCCATGCACCATTTTAGTTGCCAATCTTTGCAGTCTCTAATGTCTTTCTGGGTTTCCAACTTCTCTGGGAAATCTTGGAGGGAAGAAAGAGATGCCGATAGGAGGAAGGGTCTTGATTACACAATATTATGCAAATTAGAATATGACGCCCCACCCCCTGCCTATTAATGGCACGACTCTTATTGTTACTAGTATGGGTGGATCTTGATGATGTAATGTGCTCATCAAGCTCTGCCCATACCTAGTAACAATAAGTAATACCCTTAGCTCATGCTTGGAGTGCCCAGCACCTTTAAACTGTCAGCTTCTGCCAGCTTGCTTACAGTGCAAGGGGAGCGACTACCACGGGTTCCCCTCTTCTCTAAGCCCCGTAACAGCTGCACCCTTTGTAACCCTTCTTTATGCCCCAGAAAGTATCCATGCTAATTGCATTCCATTATACAGACGTCCAATCACATGGATGGAATTCCAACATCCGTGGCCTAGCTTTTCTATATCAAGCCTGTGTAAATCGTGGAAGGAAGTCTGGATGGGTGCATATTATACTGTAAGCTGTGACCTCAGCCAGTCTCTCTATTGAAAGTGAAAGTCTGAATTTGATGGCACACTTTTCAATGACTAGCATGGGAATATGTTCTAATCCAATCGGACCCCTTGGATGTTGGCCTAAACTGTAAATCTGACTCTGGAACTGTAGCACTGTGCCGCCCAATATAGAAAAGATTTCAATCAGATTTTCAAATACAGGAATATGAAAATATAATCCAAGGTCAATAAAAATGTACTTTCTCTGAGACAAGAATGATTAGAATTCAGAAGCGTGTGTGGCTTGAAAATGATAATTAATGATAGTTTAAAGATAATTTTAAGATTTAGCATGACGATTAACTTAACGGTCAGACATTAATGCAAAAACGTTTATTTTGTCTTCACTGCCAGCTGATATTCCTTGTTATTAAAAACTGAAGTTCCGTTTATTGCAGCCTAACCATAACCTTCTCCTTTTTGATCCTTAACTCTAACCTTCCATGTTCCACAGCCTAAGCCTAACCCTCCATGTCCTGCAACCTTTCCTTAACCCTCCATGTCCCACAGCTTAACTCTAACCTTCCCTTTAAACCCTAACCCTAACCACATACCAGCCACTGCTGTTGCAGCCTAACCCTAACCTTAACTAGGTACCCGTTCCCAATACCAATTTTCTATTTGCTGAGGGTTTTAGAACAATGATACAGTTAGCTGGTGGGTGTATCATTGTCGGAATAGGACTGCCAGGACATATATGACCATTGATGTGTGTCAATGTGCATTGAGTTTGAACACGACAATCCTCTTATGTCTTAAATGACCCTCTTAATGTTATAACCAGCAAAATTGTTTTCAACTGACAATATGACATATGTATCGCTGTTACCACTAATGCATTGTATAACCATTTCCAAACAACCTAAAGGAACATAGACCATATCCTGCTGTGCTGGATGTTAATATGAAGAGAACATTATGAATTATATCTTTAGCCAAAGTAATCCTTTACTTAGATTTTAGTTGGCATCCACTCCGAAGCCATTATTTCCAGAAAAACAAGTCATTTCACCACAGGAGATAATCATAAGACATATTCACGTTCTGTACTGGTATATTTACTTAGCAACCAAAGCAGAAAGTTTTTTTTTCATTATATGTCTTATCTACTAGCCAAAAATACGTATTTAATAACAATTTAGCTTTTTGTTTATCTTTAGTATATTTTGAAAATTTAAAACATCCATATAAGTAATGGATTAAAAACGATATAAGATATTTAAATGATGCAATGCCAAATGTAAACAACAGACATATTAAACATTCCTAAGGAGCTCTGTACCATAGAGGCCAATTACCCTTTTTAGAATAATGTACAAACCACATGTGAAAACACAATGTCCAGGTTTCCCCATATGATTCAGTAACTCATTCATTTCAGTGGGGATTTCAGGATGTATAAGATCTATTGAAATGGATGGGTTATTGAAATAACATGAAGGGGGAGGGAAGACTAATTTTACTCATTAAGAACAACGGGCTGGATCCAGAACCATGTCCGTTGCCCATAATACGTCCGTCAGATGCTGAAAATAGCTACTGCGCATGTGTAGTAACTAATTTACGTAATCTATGTATTATTTTGTTACGTAGATTGCGTATATGCAGAATTTAAGATTACGTAAGATTACTTTAAGACTACGTAGATTACGTAAATTAGTTACTACGCATGTGCAGTAGCTAATTTCGCCATCTGACGGACGTATTATGGGTGACGGACGTTGTTCTGGATCCAGCCCAATATATCAAAAATCCAAATAAACCATAAGTGCTGTATAACTTTGCACTTCGTAACTTACATTATTCTTTAGTAATCATTTTTTCCCATAATAACCAAATATTTCTTTCCATGCATAGTTTTAGAATGAGTTAAGTTTCTATTAATATTATTTAGCATAATTTTGCATTCACCAAAACTGCCAAAATAATAATAGTATATACTACTGATTTGTAAACCTTCAAATATAGGACTGCTAGCCATATGCCAAAGGTAGACATGTCCAGTTTATTGTATTTATGATTTATTAGCAGGTTTTTATATATCGTTAGCGTTATCACATTGCGTTGCGCTTTACAGAGAATATTTCACATTCACATCAGTCCCTGTCCCATTGGAGCTACATTCTAAGTTACCTAATACAGACGCACACACATACACACACACACTAGGTCTAATTTATTCAGCAGCCAATTAACCTACCAGTATGTTTTTGGCATGTAAGAGGAAACAGAAGCACCCTGAGGAAACCCACACAGACATAGGGACAATATACAAACTCTACACAGATAAAGCCTAGGCAGGAAATCAAACTCATAACTTCAGTTCTGTGAGTCACAAGTGCTACTCACTGAGCCATTGTGCTGCCCCGCAGGATGGACGGAGTATCAGCTGACAGTCGAGTTATCCACACAGAGCCCGAGATTCCTCACCATCACTCGTTTCCGACACGCTGCAATCCTTTCAGATCAGGGTATGAACTGAATTCTGCCCATTGCAAACCACCTTAGTGTTTTTATTTGTTTATACTAATAAATGTGTATTTATTTTTCTTTACCCTCTATCTTTTCTGGCTGAATGAATTGGGGAAGAGACACTATGGAATTTGGAAAATAATCACACTTTAAGATATAGCTTTTACTCAGGGTTGCCAACTCTCCCGGAATGTCTGGGAGACTCCCGAAATTCAGGCAGTTCTCCCGGTATCGCTGGAGAGCTCGCAAATCTCCTTCATGGAAACCACGGCCTCAAGTCCTATCCCCCTGTCTAGCAACACTATTATACTAGTATTGCTAGGGACAGAAAAGGACTTGATGATGCAATTTGCACCATTAAGCCCCATCCCGATCCCTATTTAAACTAAAAACAGATAAGTATTTGTTGGGCGCGACTTGCACGCCCTCTGCATGCATCACTAGCTTCCGTCCGGGATCTCCCAAAGGGAATCCAGCTTTTATTTACAGTTTTATTGCCAACATCACAGCAGTGTTTAGCTTTGGCTGCTTTCCCATCTCACTTACTGATTTATTTTGATTGTGCTGCCCCACCTATAAGAATAAACACAAAACTGGCTTAGAATGTAGTACTTATGGCTGGTGATGCCCAGGAAATGTGAAGCCTCAAGCAATCTCAAGCATGGCCATAAGTCATCAGTTAGTAAGGGTCACCCGTAGATGAATGAGGCTGAAGCCAATGATCATCAACAGTTTTGTCCCATAAAATTTAACCATGGTTCTAGCACAATGGATGTAAATGTAGAATAAAAGTTCAACAATAGTCGAGGCTGAAGTATAATGAGGGTGGAAGTTGTAACTTCTAGAAGCCCTGGTAGGGTAGTGATGGGGAGATGTTGGTTGATCCCCATTTGATCCTCTTATAGGACAGGAACCAGATCTACATATGGTAGGCTACTTGCACAAGTCTCTTGGTTAAGTAAGCCTAACTGTAACATCTGTGCATACACGCCATATGTTACTTTGTGGATCTCCTGGCATACGGAATAATTGCATACCATACGCTAAGTGATTCAGATGATAGGGCGTCTCATCCCTCCATTAACCTAAGCTCTCAAAGATAGGTGGGGGGGGCATTTACATTCATTTACATTTACAGTCTGGGCTGTTTTAAAGACTTCCATGGGGATCAGCGGTCATACGGACTGTTGTTTTCCGGATGGAAGACTTAGGCTTGGTCTATTGCAGTGTAACTGCTGCAAAGTCCGCATGTGAGAGGGGAGTGACATGGGAGCACACTTCCCTCTTATGTGCGGAATATCAGTCTTCCATAGGTACGGACAACATGCGGAAGACTAGATCTGGTCCATACGGCCCCTGCATATTACCCATGGCCCTATCAAAGACATACTTGTACAAGGATGCTCAAGGAAGGTTAGCTTGTCTTCAGAAGAGCGTAAATGGCTAGCTAATCTCCTTTAGTGGCATCTGCATCACCCAATGCTTTTTGGCACAGTATACAGTGATGTACAGTTATGACCTTGGGTCAAGACTTTTATAGCCCAATCTTCCAAATAATTGTTTTCTCCTATGCTAACAAAATGTGTTTTCTTATTTAACTTTAACTATTTAAGCTTTATCTCATCAAAGGGAATAAAAAAAAATCAACATTTACTGTTGCTTTAGAAATGAGTTATTTTCTTTCTGTTAATTTTTTCTTTTTTTAACTTGTTTTTCTTTTTTTTCCCCTTCTGTGTTCTTTTAAAACAATGCAGCTTAAGTGCTATTCCATAATGACCTTGTTTGGAGAGCAGATGGTGCATCAGCGTCTTCACAGGACATTTGTGATGAAAATGTAAATCTGTTTTCTTCACATAATTGATAGGCATTTCTTATCATGAGTCGACGTGTAGAATAGCTCGATCCTTTGGATACATTCCAACCCAAATGTAATCTGTGGACTGTGTCTCATTTAGCTCCAGACTTTCCTTTTTTTTTTATAGACTTGCCATAGATGACTAGTTCACTGCTGAGACTGCTCAACACAAGGTGTCATTTAATTCCCCTTCAATTATTTTTTAAGAAGTGATTTTTGTTTTCATTTTTTTTTTCCACACGAACGCTAATTCCCAGATTTGTACATTTCTTATGACTGTGAACATGGTTTATGAAAATGGAATGACTAGTCAAAGAAATTATTATTTTCTTGTCAACTCAGCGTGATCCCTTTATCATAAGCAAGGATATTAGCCTCATTTCTGTTAGGCTTCAGGATTTAACACAGTTCTAAAATGATGTTATGAGTGATGCACAGAATTTTACCTACTCTTGTTAAGCCGGTGCATCCGAGTAACCTAAGATGGCTGCTGTTCTCCATTTTTTTCATGTGCTTTCATGCATACGTGTTATTAATTTTATGTAGAGACAGAAATTACAGGTCCAAAATATGCAGATTAGGGTGTTTTAGGTATGAACAGAAGTTGGTGATGCTAACATTATGCAAAGCTATCCTATACTGCACGGTTACACTCTTCGGTACGAAAATCTTATTGCCGAAAATGGGACATCCGAACGTTCCTTTTCGAATGTCCCATTTTCAAACACTTACCGCTTTCTCCTTTTTTTTTTAATAAATGGGTGAGTATGCCGTTTGGTATGTTTTACCCTGTCACTTTCGCAATTACCGTTATCCTTCCGCCGCTCCTATCGCCGGACCTGGAACAGGTGAGTAAACTATCTGTGTGGGTTAGGGATAGGGTTAGTGTTAGGGTCAGACTACAGGGGAGGGAAGGTTAGAGTCAGGCTCCAGGGGAGGGAGGGTTAGTGTCAGGCTGCGGTAGATGGAGGGTTAGGGTCAGGCTGCAGGGAAGGGACTGCAGGGGAGGGAAGGTTAGGGTCAGGCTGCAGGAGATGGAGGGTTAGGGTCAGGCTGCCAGGAAAGGAGGGTTAGGGTTAGGGTAGTGAGAGGGGATGGTTAGGGTTAGAATTAGGGAAGGGACTATTTTTTTTTTTTACAATTTAGCAGAACAGAGCTTTTGGTGCTATACCTCATCGAATCTGATTTTTCGAAAATCAGATTTTCTATGCGGGGACCCACACCCCTATACTGCACATATGCGGAATTTAGAAATCAGTGAAATAAGATGTACTAATTAACTTACTTAAAACTTAACACAATAAGGTAGGAAGTTTCGGCTCTGTGGCTGTCGCGGTATATAAGTCTTAGCACAAGGTCAGCTTCCCAGCTTTGCCTGCCAGACTGACTGATTGACTGCACAAGTGCCCATTTTGAACTGTCCAGCTTGACCACAATCATGATAGGGGCTCTTGGACCCTAGCTGAACATTATTAAACAATAACTACCTGCTAAAGCTAAGTATTGATCATGTATTTTTCTTAATTCTTTTTTAAATATTATAATTGATTATGAATTGTGTGGTCTCCTTTATCTCCAAATATTTATAGAACCCTCAAGTTCCACCAGGAACAGCCAGCCATACACTATTCAATTATCTCACGAATCAGTTGAATATTGACTGATTGGATGATTATTGTAAAGG
This sequence comes from Limnodynastes dumerilii, assembly GCA_011038615.1. Taxonomy (NCBI): domain Eukaryota; kingdom Metazoa; phylum Chordata; class Amphibia; order Anura; family Limnodynastidae; genus Limnodynastes; species Limnodynastes dumerilii. The sequence goes on along the minus strand of WWET01002871.1, from coordinate 150,541 downwards.
GTATGCAGTTGAGTTTCATACGTTTACATTGGGCGCCTGCTCGACGTGGTTGCATCTAAGAACGAGACAACGCTAGACAATGACGCTCGGTGACAACAAAGACGATTCTTCACTCTACTGTGATGCCTGCTTGGCAGTTTCAGACTCAACTGTGACACCTGATCTACACTTCCAAACTGTGGCTGGGTGAGTTCTATACTTTGTTTTTGGATTACGGTTAGGTTTAGGAGCATAAAGGGTTAGTGTTACAGTTAGGGTTGGGCTGTGGTAATAATTAGTGTTCGTGTGGAACTTATAAGTGCAACACTAAGGTCAATATAATAATAATATCAACTTTAGTGTTGTCAGGAAACAACCCTGTAAAATTTATTTGTATTGACATTTATACACTGTCAATGTTGTCGAGTGTATGAATGTCAGTCAAATGACCTTTTAAACTACATAGTGAGTGGCATGGACCAATTTATTGAAACATTGACAAACAAAAATAAGGGGATCATTTGGGCATCCTAGAGCTGATTCACACTTAATAATGTACTTAAATATACACAGGCCATGTGTGTATAATGGCGATCTTTTGTGAATTGCGCATGTGTCTTTCAGATGTGAAACCCACGTGAAAACCCATTTCGCACAGTTCAACTCTATGGCTAATGAGATCCGTAAGAAGGAGCATGCTACTACTCCGTAAGTAGGAAGTTATGTAAGGTGAGGTATTTAAATAGAGCTGTATGGACTGGGGTTGCAAAGTCCTCAAAACTTTAGCACAGAGTTAAGGCACAGAGTTAAGGTAGTCCTATTGGACATGGAAGTCAGTAAAGATCTATAAGAATGAGGGGTCCTTACCACTTTGATGCATGTTTTTGTGAATCTGTGCATACTTATTTTCATTTTATCTGTGGATCAGGCCCCCTATTAGAATGTAGTGTGGCCAATGTACGATGTCCTCAGCAGTGTTATATCAGTCGCAGGACTGGATTCAGACTTCCCGACATACAATTAGATCAGAAATTCTCAGTATCTATGATTGGAGCATGTATATATCCGCTCAAACAAGTATTAAGAAGTACAATAGAGGGATGGATTCTTAGGATGGATAGATCCAGACTTGAAATCCATTACCCTTTTCTGACTTCAGTCAGAAGACAGTGTGAGCAATGGTAGTGGTTTTTAAAACACTCGCACAGATGCAGGAATCTGCTATTGGATCACCATTTGCACTGTGCTCGGAGCTTAGGATCTGGTGCAAATAGAGTGTGGCTGACATTAGACCCAAAAATTGATCAATTAAAGAAGTAAATGTTTCTGCAGTTTAGTATTTAGACTTCAAAGTGTTACTATAATCAATTAGTCCTCAGAATTTTAACACATATATGTTTATCCGGTTACACTCTCCGGTAAGAAAATCTGATTTCCGAAAAAGTTCATTTTCTCATATCGCTATATAAAAACCTGTTATTAAATAAAATAAATCCTTTTGGACTGAGGTACACAATAAAATGTCTGGTTCTGGATTTTTGCATTTTTGTATTTTTGCAGTTCCTTCTAATCCAAGTGGACCTGATTTCTGTATATCATCTGCATTGTAGTGGTCACACAGGATAAATAAACCTGTTGGTAGCAATGCCTTAGAATTTTTAACAGTTGAGTTAAACTATTTTTATAGTATATATATTCGTAGTTAGTGTGTGTGCATCCATAGTCATGCTCACTATGCTTACTACGTAGCCTTTAGGCTCTTTAAAGACTGCACACAGTTTTTTAAGTAATAGCATGTGTGCCACTGAAGCCTCCGGGGGAATTTAAGAGGTCATGGGGGGAGGGATGTAGATTAGCCAGGGAGGAAGGGCTGGTGATTCCCTGTGCGTATTTTCCCCTACTTATGAGGGAAAAGATGCACGGATAGTTAAGATTGCCTATGGTACTCGTAAGTACCATTAGGCATCTAAAAATGGGGGCAGGGTGAGGGAGGGGACCGGAGAAGTAGGCGGGGATACATGCCTATCTGCACCTACACACTTAAGTGTGAATCCGGTCCTAAAGCTCTAACTGCCATCTCTGGAATTAGCATACTTATGAAAAACTACCTGATGTCTACAAGAAATTATCTGTTAGTATTTATAAGTCACACATAAAAATATAAATCACAAGGAAACCAGCACCCATTGTTTTGGAAGGTGGCATAGTTTGGTTGTCCATCAAACATCTCAACTTATGACGTCCTACAAACAAACTGTCTAAGCATTATATAAAACTGTTGAACATTCTAGCCAAACCTTCTTGTGTGGTGGCTAAGCTCCAAATGCCTGTGTGTCAGGGTATGGCTGCCTGCCTGTCCACCCGCTATGTATTTTCGAAATTGTTGTCTAGCATCTGGGATGCAAAGTGCTCCATGGCCGTTCACTATGCACACACTCATCAGATAGGCCTTGGCTGTCTCCAGAGGATCCAGGGTCTGTTCTTATTTCCGCTCTGTTGTTCCAGTTGCCTTCCATTCCTCTCTCACTCAACTCTCTTGGTATAGGTGTCACCCTTTCTCCCCATGGTGTGTAACACGTTCCTTACTTCTATGTTCTTGGTGTTTCTTGGGTGCAGTTCCTGTTCGGTTCCTTCTAATCATTTCATTTCTGGGTTTTCTGGTACTCGTCCTGATGAGTGCTTATAGTTAGCTCAGTTACTGGGTTTCAGGTGGTGGGACCTTCCCTCCTTGGCTTTGTTAAGTACTTTGTCAGTACTTTTCTACTTGGGGTAGCATTTCCGCCTTCCACTATTTAGGATATTCTATGTACAGTGGGCCTGATTCAGAGATACGATTTCCACGGCACTTAGGAGCGTATATTTAGGATCTTAGAAAATTCGCAAAACTGCGCATGCGTAGTAATAGTGCAACGCCATGTACGTAGCGGTTAGGAGCGTAAATTCACTAAGATCGCAAGTGTGAATCGATCGCAAGCACTTAAGATCTTAAGTGCTGCGAATCTTTTCAGATCTTAAGGATTTGCATGGAAATGGGCGGGGGGAGGCAGGGAAAAGAGGGAAAGTGGGCGCGGGCTGACACTTGGGATCTGCCAGCGCAGAGTTAGGGCTAGTCAATGGTGGTCTAAGTTTAAGATCCACCACTGTTTGCAAGGGGAGTGACTCTTTATGCAGTGGGCTGGAACCTGCTAAGATCTTAACCTTAGATGCGTATATTTGCGATCTTTTCGCAATCGCATCTCTGAATCAGCCCCAGTGTTTTGATCATCTTGTTTGTCCCTTAATGACATGTACTTACCAAACCAAGTGTGGCATAAGGCTTGCACAACATTCCTAGGGCAAAGGTCGTCAAGGACCATGACCTGCCACAGATCCACAGCCAACTCCAAGTCACTATTACATACTCCTGTACCACCTCCCTTCAAGATTCATGGTTAAGAAATATTCATTGTAGAACAAATTCAGAATTCTCATTTAAGTAAAAAATAATTGTGGAAACTGCAGAAAATGTTAATGCCCACAACTTTATAAAAGCTTGCTATTTTGCACATATTAACAAGACTGGGACACCTGAAAGTTGACCTTTAAGAAGGGAGGTATGGTCACTCAGAGCTGCCCCTAGGGGGTTTTTACCAGGGAACCTGCCTTGGGCCCCCTTCCCCCCCACCAGCTTTACTTTCAGAGTTGTGGACACCTGCTATACAATATTAGTAGTGTGCCGCAGCTCTGTAGAAGCTGCCGGGCAGAGGGGTGTGGGTCCCCGCTACGAAAATCTGATTTCCGAAAAATCTGATTTCTTCCAGCCAATTATGAACTGGCTGGGATTTCGATTGCTATGCCTCGATGAGGCATAGCAATCGATCCACGGAACACTGAAAGCTCCGTTCTGCTAAATGGTAAGTAAAAATAGTCCCTTCCCTAATTCTAACCCTAACCCTCCCTTCTCACTACCCTAACCCTCCTTTCCTGTCAGCCTGACCCTAACCCTCCCTCCCCTGCAGCCTGACGGCGGAAGGAGAACGGTAGTTGCGAAAGTGAATGGGTAAAGTATGCTGAACAGCGGTACGTATTCGAAAATGGGACTTTCGAAAAGAAACTTTCGAAAGTCCCATTTTCGGCAATTAGACTCTTGTACCGGAGAGTGTAACCAGCAGCAGAGGTTATCCAGAACCAATATCAGTACTAGCGGAAAGTGACTCTGGATGTCAGCTAAAAAGGTTTATAACAGCACTCAGTACTGTTAAGTGGTAACATTTAAATGCCTCAGTCTTCACATGCACAGGTCAGGCACCGCTCATGGTGACATCCAAACTGCGCATTCACTGATTGCTGAATGTGGTGGGCCCCCAGAGGAAGCTTTGCTCTGGGCCCCCTATTCATAGGGGTGGCCCTGCAGTCACAGATTGGAACAGTTCACATTTCCACTATTTGATCAAGCAGTGCCATACAATATCCTATATGTTCGCTGCTAATCTTAATTGCTGAAGATGGGCCTGATCCAGACCTACGCCCGCCATCGCTAGAACGGCGGGCGTAAGCGTAAGATCGGCTGAAAAGCCAATCTGTGCATGCTCCGGGCAGATGTTGCCCGGCGTAGCTATGGCAACGCCCGATCAACGATCAGGCGTCTGTAGGAACAGCGTAGGGACGCTGGAGGGGGGCGTCCCCCTAGCGTCCCTACGGTAAGGTTAGTGAAGGTGGACAGGGGGAGGTATTATAATGAGGGAGGGAGGGCTTAGCGGTAGTACGCTCGTGTGCGAGCATATTACCCATTGCTTACGCCGGCTGAAGTTAGGGTAGCCTTCAGCTGACGTAAGCAATGGGAAATACGCCCGCACAGGGGGAGTGTCGGGGAGAGTGGACGCCGATACACTGTGCTTTAGTAAGCACAGCGCATCGGCGTAGGTCTGGATCAGGCCCGATGTCACTCACATTTTGCACCTAGAAACGCTATTGGTCTCTTTGGCCCTGATTCACAACTAAGTAGGAATAGGATTTACAGTAAGTATGTATATTTAAGAACACTTAAACTAAGCATGCTCAGAGCTCAAAACTATGCACTTAAACCATGTAAGAATGATGCACAGATAAGAACGGCTACTTAGGAATGATTCATGTTTGGGAATTTTCTGACTTCCGCATGTGTGGCTAGAGGGGCAAGACTCTGAATGCAAATAAGCAGCATTCGGGCTACTAATGCACAGTATGGGCGTTCCTCGAGACTTAAGAAGGATTCACAGCTAAGAAGGGCTTGCGTAGAGTAACATACGCACAGGAAAAGACAAGAATTACCTCATCATTCTTAAGTTGACATGGTTAACAGCCTCATGCGTTTATTTTTATTCAACACACACAGCTGCTGTGTGATTATAATGAATGCATGTGTGTACTTTGATTTAAACAAGTAAAGGCTTTCTTTTAAAACTGCTGTTATGTTACTGTGTCTGACTTTAAATTTAGAAGGTAATCATTATTTACATTTATTTGCAATTTGTGCATGATTTCATTGTTTGTGTGATACCTTGAGATTCAAATTTTGTTTAGGTTTAATTTATGTAGATATTTATTATTTTGATATTTATGTTATAGCAGCTTTGAAATGTAAATGGTTCTTTCTTAATCCTTCAATAAGTATTTATGTTTTTAATTATTTTTACCATATTTACGTATTGCAAATTTTAACAAATTTGTTTTAGATACTTTTGTTAATTGTAAATTTTTAATTGTAAAACAAAGAAAGCCTAAGAAAATCAATCTGCTTCCTAATTGAATCAATTAGTTTGTTTCTTTGCTTAGTCGTGAATCATGAGGATATTAAAGATCCTAAATATATGCACGATTTTCAGAATCAAAGCTGTTCCACAATATACATACCTAGAGAAAAGAACATTCTTAGCTCCTAAGAAGTTATGGGTGTGGTTATCATTTTTCTTTAGGATCTGTGAATTATTCTTACTTTTTTCTGCTGTGCGTAAATTTAGGAACGTTCCTAAATTCTTTCTTAAGTGTTAATCAGGTCCTTTGTTCTTATGTGAAAACCTGGTTGTGTTCCAACACAGGAAGCATGTATAAGGCAGCTTGTGTTTCCAACACAGAAAACTTGTTCTCCCTTTACAAGAAGTATGTGTAAACTAGCTTGTGTTCCAAACACAGGAAGATTGTTATCCAAATACAGGAAGTGATGTCATCAAGAAGAGCCTGGCCTGTACTATATAAAGGGCTTCCTCTCCAACAGAACATTGTTAGATCATTGTGCCAGCAGTATGGACCAAGCATGTCTATTGATCTGGAGTTTTTTCCATATAGCTCCAAGCACAGTCACATCTGTATTAAGAAAATTTAAATTAGTTAAGGGATATTTTTGCAATTGCTTTTATTAGAATAATTCTAAATGAGCCCATTCATATTCCCTTGTAAAAGTCCTGGCAAGGATTTGTAAAGGCTTGTTAAGCCAAAAAGTACAACTGTGTTAACAAACTTACAGGGCACATTGAAAATGAATCCACTTTTTCCTGAGTTCAGTTAAGGTTCTTTTTGTCTTTAAACTGTTTCTGGTGTACTCATTATATGCGTTCTTCCAAGACAACAGATACAATTATTTGGATTTTTTTGTAAAGTCTTCACTGAGAGTCTGAATGGATGTGTTATGGATTAGTGAAGAAAGCAGTAGCTTCTGCAATTAATTAGATCTAGATGTGTTTATAAGAGCTGCTGCAGTTTTCCTATGTTTTAGAGATTCCACTTTTATACAGACCATAAAAAGATTTATCCAAGTGTAATAAAGAAGGTATATTACACAATCTCTTTTTATATTTTAGGAAATAAAATAAAGACAAAAAGAAATATAGAAAAAGTATCTTATTAAAAATTCATGCATTGTATTGTGTCTGAGGGTTCAAATAGAAGAGGTGATTTGGTTGCTTGCTTCTGTCGAAACAGAAAATATAAAGATACACCGATTAGTGAAAATTCCATAATTAATCACTGTATAGCGAGTGAACAAAGGACCGCAAAAGAGCGCGAAATCGGTAACGAATGCACGTGCGCGTGAGTTCCGATGCTCGTCCATGCTTTCGTGGGCTTTGTTACATTCAAATAAAACATTGATATTAATCCCAAAATATAGAAAATAACCTTTGCATTAGGCAGATAAATACAGTCCAACAATGGAATACTGTGTAATGCTTCAAAGGACTCAAAAGGACAATGGGCCTGATCCAGAACAACGCTTCGAAGCGAATTTATAGTCAATATTCAATGTATAAAAATGTTCCTATTTATTAAAACAGTGTTTTATCTCTACAGACGGAGTAAACAGGAGAAAACCACCGGACAGCGAATGAATAAACTTTATATGTCATGTTTATATTCATAGGGTAGCTTAAATCATAACCCATAATGTTAGCTAGACGCTGATAAGACCGCATGTCTGCGGCAGTAGTTATGCGCAAAGCTAGGTTAGAATATAGAAAATGTTTGTATAAAGGATATGCAGATGACCCTCCAGGAAGAGAACAAAGGAAGACCCCAGGACCAATGATGACCTAGGAACCACCAGAGGATTGAGATCTCTCCAATCAAGCGGAAGGTCGGCGATCCCTTTCATCTATGGACATAAAAAGACTTTGCTCTTGCACATTCATTCTCACCTTTTCCTGAGAGGACGACTGGATAGACCGCCTTGCCTTCTGGTTGGCTGCGCTGCGTTGAGTATTGCCTTGCTGTACCTTGCTGTTACCCTGATTCTGTTGAGTAAACACGGTTTGCGTAAGTTTGAACAAATCTTCGCCTTGGTACTATTTTTCACATTATAGCGGGTAATTGCGTACTGATTCACGGGGGTACTTTTGAGACACTTTGTGGCGGCTTATAAATAAACGATGATAATACTAATAATAATAATAGTAATAATGGACCGGATTCACAGATACGTGTGTAATAAGTACGCAAATATACACACGTCAGTTGCAAGGCAACACCCATGACACTCCCCTCACACGGACGGATTTTTGATGACTTACGACTCCATAGAGCAACCTTAACACTATGTGTGCATTTACATGCATAAGTTGCTTACGTACTTGCGTACATTACTATCCGCGCCCTCAAAAGCCCATTTAAATGCCCTTCCCGCCCACTTTCACATAACTTTGTATGTACGGAAGACAACAACGCCCCTCTGTTTGTATGTCACTAAGTACGATTCAGAATTCGGTGCCTAATACGCTTCTGTGCCTAAATCCTATGTAACTTGCGTTGAAAAAGTTATTACGCATGCGCAGTTAATCCGATCCTAAATATACGCATGCAAAACATAGCAAAATCGTATCTGCAAATCCGGTCCAATAATAATAGTAAAATGCGGGGAAATTTGTTGACTCAGAATTATTAAAGACTGGGTTTAGACCTAGGGCATGTTACCAATTGCTAACTGTCCACCTTGCTCATTAGACTTCCAAACTGTCCCCATATTACGTGAGAGTAACGCAAAAATCTTAAAATAGGGGTCTTCAATCGGAAGTGACTTGAAAAAGGGCATCTAGCCCAAAACGCGTTGTCGCTCCTGCTTCCCTCTGATATTGGACTTCTTCTCCCACGAGACTGCCAGTCTTCACCGCTGCATTCCATCAGCATTGCCTGGACTTCTTTTTAGTGCTCTGCCGGTCTGACTTGTGACTCATTGGTGTGAGGAGCCTGATGCTAAGCATTGTAAGTTATGTTTATTTTTTTGTACATATGTTTTTATTTTATTTAATTGTGGAAGTAAAGTTGGATTTTAATTTATGTTCATTGGGCCTGCTCCAGACCTTCACCCGGGAGTGTTTTTACATTTTCCATAAGCGTAAAAGCGGCCATTTGTACTTACTGTGTATACGCGGGGCAGATGCTACGCAACGAAACTCTGAGCGTATGGGCCTTGAGAGTACCAGCAACATAATAACGCTCGGAGGGGCGTGCCAGCCATACGAAAACCGTAGTTACGCTTCGAGGACGGGGTGAGGTATTTAAATCGTACAGTATGGGCGTGCTAAGCGTCGTAGCTACGCAAGGAGCCTAAGAATGCCTACGGCTACGCTCAGAAAAGTTAGGGTAAAGTTTGGTTGGTGTAAGACGGCATAAATACGGACGGCCGAGGGGAATGCCTAGGGTAGTGCTTTGTAGGTACGCTGGCGTAAATACGCTACGTACAAGGGCATTTCATGAGCATAGGTCTGGATCTGGCCCATTGGTTTTGTCATTTATCTGGGAATTTTAGGAGGAGTCTCATTATCTCATCCCTGTTTCTCTCAGCCATTCATTAAGGGGAATTTTTACCCATGTTCCCCTCCCTTCAATATTGAGTTTATGCTGTTCTCATATATATTCTAAATATTGATGTTTTCTGTAGTTTGCAGTCAGCACCTCATTGCACTTTTACCCTTTTTTGTTCTATTGGTATTACCTCCTCATACACAAGGAAGTCTTTATAGAAGCGCTGTAAATGCAGTGGGATTCTAACTCCAGTCTTAAGTGTTGAAAGTTTTAGTTTGCAAATGTAAAAAATATCTGTTATCAAAAAATGAAATGCTTAATCTAGGACATAACCTAGAGGTCTGTGAGTCTACATGGAACAGAAGAGCGCACTCCCCTATCATTCCCCTCTCTCGTGGGTGTGGGCCTCCGCAAAGAACGTCTTCATTTCCCTATATCTCCAGTATCGAACTGGCTGGGATATCGATTGCTTATGCCTCAAAGAGGCATAGCAATCGATCCCCGGAGCACCAAACATGGTGCTCCGAAAGATGAGTGGCTAAACTAACCCCAACCTTTCCCCTAATTCTAAACCTATTCCTCCCTTCCCTGCAGCCTGACCCTAACCCTCCCTTCTCCCTAGCCTGAACCTAATACTCCCTTCTCTATATCCTAACAATAAGACCCCTCTCCCTGCTGCCTGACCTTAACCCTTCCCTTATATGGTCCTAACCCTAACCCTCCCTTCCTAAGAGCCTAACCGCATATACGCAATCTACGTACCAAAATGATACGTAGATTACATACATAGTTACCCGACGGCCGTAGTTCTGGATCCGGCCCATTGACAGGACATGGTGGCAGTAGGTGACCGTTCAACGGAGTTAGGACTGAAGTCCAAAGTATGTGGTTGACTCCTGAAGAAGTTTCAAGTTTTGCAAAGTTTATCTTTTTATCCAACTTTATGTGTGCTCCTCTTTCATAAAACAGATACTGCACTGGAAATACCATTGTGCAATATGTTCCAACACAGACTCACAAACTTCTCATCTTGATTTCAAGTAAAGCTCATGAGAAGATTTCTCCTCTCATTAGCATTCCCCTTATAGGGACCCACCCTCAGGAATCTAAAAAAAACTATCCAAAGGAAATCACTATCCACTTATAAGTAAGTAAGTAACATACAATGAAAGGTGGAACAGTCCCTAATTTAAGATTCACAGACAGCAGGCTCCCCTTTCCTGTAAGAAAACTCTACAGTAACTTGCAGATAGACATGGGCCCAGGTAATACTCACGTAATGACAAGAACGTTCCTGCTTAAGGGCCAATGTTGCTGGATCATCAACACTTTCAACTAATTAAAGCCTTTTCCGAGTTGTCAGGTGGGTGTCAAGGAAGTGCTACTTATAGTCCTTCTGACGTCACTCAAAACATATCCAATCATTAATCTCCACAGGCTTAATTAAAACAGATCTCTACAGCAACCACAAGACAAATATTACTGAACTTGGTATAAATATCTCATCACTCGTTTAAACTCTATGCTCAACGATCGTTGCGAGTCCCTGCACCGATGGCTGTCATTACGAAGTAGGGACAACCGAAAGTTGAATTTCGAAATTGAAGAGCAGTTACGCCGTATCCGGAGATATTCCCCCTTGGGGATATTATTGACAATATTAATATGATGTACACTCGAGCCAGAAAGAATGCTATTGGTTGCGGTATTCTTCCTAAACAGGTCAGTAATTAAATAATCTTGAGAGTCAACAGACACTGTTACGTCCAAAAACTCCACCTGAATCTTACTCTGGTTTACAATTAGCCTGAGGTTCAAGTTGTTCACATTGAGCTTCTGTATGAACTCATTCAATTTCTCCTGAGTGGTCTTGCGACTACTAGTTGTATATAAAAGGGCCAGAAACTTTCATTTAGTATTAGGGAAAGTATAGACCTCCAGTGTTGATTGCTCTATCTCATTGGCAATTGTCAGTAATCTTTTGTATGTTTTGTTCTAATGTCTATGTGTCTGGTATAGTAATCTATGTGCAATAATAAAATGAAATTTTTTTTTTTTTATAACCTCAACTGATCTATAAGTGATGTGCGCGGTTAAACAATTAATTGTACCTTTTGCAATATTATTTTTAATGTGTGGTAGGTTATTTCCTTGCTAAATATCTAAGTTCCTAATTGTAAGCTGCACCCGCTTTTGCTGACTACATAAGCTGTTTAAATAGATTGTTGCGGACCCTTTTCTTGTTTTTAGTTCCTAATGACCAAAGTGTCTCAACTGAAAATATTGGGGAAAAAAATTTCTATATGTGTGACAATCCTGAAAAGCTGTGCCTAGAATCCACCTAATATCTGAACCCTAATCCCCCAGGGTTAAATCAGTGATCTAAAGACAAGGTAAGTGATCTCTGTGAAGTGTCGATACCTATCTGTCGTTGCAACATCCTCCATGGGATTAATAAAAGCGATATCTTTAACAGCCATAAGATAAAAACTGCTTGGCAAGGATATCTCTCCACTCATATAACCCCCATGCTTAGAAATATATCTCAAAAAGGGTATGGGTATAGGTATAGAGGAAGAAGATAAATAATAAAAAAAAATGGTGCCTGTAGTCCACCATCACACTGGGTCCTAATGACCAAAGTGAATAAACTAAATGAATACTTTTATATATGAGTGACAATCCTAAAAACCTGTGCAAAAAAAACTTTGTAAACCAACATCTCAACCCTATTCCTCCAGAGGAGTAGGGTTTAGGGACCAGATCTCGCACGCATTCCGTATGTGCAGAAGTCTGTCTGTCCGACAGAGAGGGGAGAGGGAATGCCCCCTGTCACTCCCCTCTCTTGTGCGTTTAGTTAAGCCTGCCTTAACTAAAGCATACGGATCAGCGGTCGTACCGATACCCATCCCACACTGTACAATTAGCATGCTTCCCCCGCCCACTCTAACGGGTGGAGGGGAAGCACAGTCCCATCTCACGTAAATGCCATCATAAGGAACTAAGTTCTGTACAATAGTAGTAACGGCCCTCCAGTCCATTTAGCCCACTTACGCACCTAGAGCCTGATCCAGACCTATGCAGCCTGGCGTTAATACGCCGGGCGAAAGCATAAGATCGGCTGAAAAGTAACTATGGCAAGTACTATGGCCGTAGTAGCAACGTAGTAATGGCTGAGGGGGCTTTCCTCACCATTACTATGCAAAGGTTAATGTAGGTAGGCGGGGAGAAGTAGGGTAATGAGGGAGGGAGTTTTACTAAATACGCTCCGGTCCCAGCGTATTTACCCTCGCTTACACCGGCTGAAATTAGGGTAGCCTTCAGCCGGCGTAAGCGAGGCTAAATACGCTGGGTCAGGGGGAGTGCATGCCGATATGCTGTGCTTTAGTAAGCACAGCACATCGGCGTAGGAGTGGATCAGGCCCCTTGTGTGCGTATGTGGGCTATCGTTACTTAATCTGGTTCCGGTCCTAGATGCTGGTTTATAAAGCTTTCTGAAGCATTAGATGTTGGTTTATAAAGATGAGAGTATCGAGTATCAAATTGGAGATGTCATATCTTCTTACTGGAGAACATTTGTTGTGATATATAAGAACCGGAAAGAACTGACTTGAGTATCCCCATTTTTATACACTTTTATGTCCATTAAAGTTTTTTGTTTGAGATTACCTTTAGTGTAAGGGTGGGGTGTGTAGCACTAAAAGATTGTCCTTCTTTACTTACTAGTTCCTCAACTGAATTTATTATAGTTTTTTTTGTGCAATACCCCTAATCATACTCATCAGGGATGCATAGCTCAGACTGTGTTATTATTGTCTGTATACTTGCCTCCGAAAGGTGAGTTTGCTCTCAATTTAAAAACAAATTATATATGACTCAATATAGGAACTCTCACTATTAAAGTTTGGACCACTACAGCAGAAAGGTCTTGATAGGGGCTGGTGGCTTATCATATATTTGCAAATGTGTGTAACTGATGTTTCTACATTTTATGTTCCAGATAGAATGATATAGTTAGTTACTAGTGGAGGTGTAAAGCTGGCCATACACTGGGTCGATTATTAATTCCAGCAGGGGGTGTCCCAAAAATCAGGACGATTTCCCGACAGGAAATGTCCCATTATCAGCACTATAAACCTCTCACACTGTGATCGATAATTCTAGCAGAAGAGTGAGGCACTTAAAGAATAGGGAGCCATTCAGTGCCCGATTTAAATCAAATATGATAAAAATCGTACCAGGATGTTTCTGGTGCGTTTATTTGTCATTTGAAAATTTGATCATGTCTACTAACTAGAGAGATTATTTGCCTGATCACCCTATAATTGGATGATCATAATCGTTCAAGTGTATGGCCAGTTTTACTAAGTCATTCTCATTCCTTTGGTTCTGTTAAAACAGATTACGCCGGCCTTTCATGCACCTGTCTATATTAACCTATAAATTAATTTGAGCAACCACCATTTTGTATTGTATTAAATTTGTATTAAACTTTTCCCTGCACCATGAATTATTTTGAAAGATGAAAATTTTCTTCTTTTTTTTTTTACTGTTACTCACAACTCTTTACATAAAAATACATCGAAGACTTCATACAACTAGACTTCTTTTAAAGTTATTACTCCTTAAGAAAAAAAATACAATTTTGTGGAAAAGAAAACCTTAGGTTAAAAAGTGAATTTCTTTTGCAATTTTAAGATTGTTATAATAGTCTTTTTCATAGATCACAACTAGCAGTTGGGAATCACCATTTCATATTTTACATTTTGACAGCTTTGTGCTACTGTGCCTGTAGCAGAACTTTGATTAAACTTTTTTTCAAGTTATCAAATATTTCTTTTTGGGTCAGTAAATTTGGAAGACATAAAGAAAGATTCGGCAAGGAAGGAAGCTTGGAGAAATTTTTTATCTAACGTTGACTCTTTTTCAAATATACCTGCTATTACTTTTCCCTAGATTCCTTGAAAATGGAGAATTGGATTTCCAATTACGTATCAGTCAGAAGTCTTTGATAACTGGTATTTTAATTGGATAAGAAAAATTCAACTGCTTAAGAACCAGGTTCCAAGGGCACAAATTTATAGTTTTGAAAGTCACTTTATAATGTTTGGAAAAGCAGAATAAAAAATTAAGATCCATTTCCCTGCCCTC
>WWET01002871.1:98883-112674 GCA_011038615.1 Limnodynastes dumerilii | reverse complement strand
AGACCTTCTCCTGTGATACTATAGTGACAAGACCCTCTCCTGTGATACTATAGTGACAAGACCCTCTCTTGTGATACTATAGTGACAGGACCCTCTCCTGTGAGTTTTTAGCTTATATGATAAGGTGAAAATGAAATGTTACACCTTATCATACATGCAAATGAGAGCAATTTAAAGCCATGCCCCTTCACTGGACTAGCCACACCCCCAAGGTGTACCAATTTTTCATAAAAAAAATGTTGGAGGGTGTCATGACCCTGACCTCACCTGAGGCTTTCGTGACTTATCTGGGCTCAAGGTGTTAATCCCAACAGGTGTTAATCACAACAGCCACCTGGTCTGTTCTACAATGACTAATGCCCCTTCTCCCACCCCAAATATGACTTATTACCAATGAACTGCCACCACCAAGGCTATTCACAGGAGGCCTTTGGTTCTCCTTTACCCAAATCAAACACCGTTATGCTTTACCAGAATTATCATCAACCCAGAATGACCTCTTCTGTTACCCGTCAGTAGCGTTTAATAACCGAGCTGGTCTGACACGTGAATCCGTAAGAACACAGAGACATGAACTTATTAATTGATATTTAATATGATAATAATCACAATGCTTAGTTACAGAGAATAACAAAATAGACATACAATATGCAGAACAGTTTCTTATAAAATAAAAAGATGAAAACGCAGAAAGACTTACACGCAAGAACTGCCTTGGCCGGGACAGACCAGAGATCAAGGTCACCTCTTCCGTTTGGAAGTCCCATGAAGTGAACATGGGTATCCCATGAAGTATCATACACACTTTTTAAAGACCAAAACCTGCTTCTCTCCAGACAGCCCCCACCTTTGTGACACATGACAGTTTGGGGTCTGGAGAGGATCTTCTATGGAAATCTAGCTTTTATGACCCCCCTAATAAACTGATTCATTTACAACAGGGCCCTAACCTGACCACCTTGTTCTGCCCCACTACATTCAAGGTATTTCCATGAATCACCAGACCCTGGCCAAACAGAGGTCACTCTATATACAGATATTTAATTTGTACACATAATATTTGATTATATCCTGACAGAGGGTATGCAAAAGCACCCGCAATTACAAAGATCCAAACCCCAAAGCAACTTACTGCATCTACCACTAATAAGGTCAAATAAAGGTCACTCCCTTCGCTCGCATGGAGTTACACTCCGAAGACCCCACCTTAAGAATTCAGCACCATCCGAGAGAGAGGACGCAGCGTCGCTGGAACCGAAGGTAAGCTCCGGTCCCAGCGCTGCTGGACGTAACAAAAGGCTCAAGCCAGTTTTTAGTGTACAATTTACAGACCTCCCCCCACCCACATAGCGGAAGCACTTTGGCTCACTGTGCAGTCAGAATGCTTACCAGGATCTGAAAACTCTGGATCCAGAATTCCGTCCTGGCACATTCATACTGCGGCATCCACGTATGTGCCAAAAGGGGACATTTTCCAATCTTAGTGATCGGAAAATGCCCCCTTAGTGTAATTAAGGATCCAGCCCTATACTATTACTACATTTGCATCGTCAATGAAGCGCACATACAAACATAACCACCATTTCAGTAAATCAAAAAATCACTCATCCTGCGCTCCTCTTTAGTCTGTACCCGGAATCCTCACCACTCCTGGTTCACTCAAAGTAATAGGACACACTACTACACAACAAATAATATACACTAAAGGTGCAGATATCGGGCGCACAACAATAAATATAATTTCTATAGGAGAGTTTTTTATTACAAAGGACTACTTATATTTATAAATTTTTTGTGATTCATTTGTTTTTTTGTGTGCCTATTTTTATTTATCTTTTGTTTGTTGGTGTTGTATATATTTTTATATCAATTATTCATATTTAATAAAAGCCTATATTTTTAGATATTTTTATCTACAATCTCTTTACAATTTATAAATATTCTCCTGTCTGTGTCTGCAAGGAGCAGCGCCGTTCTTGAACAGTTTTTCTATTACAAGTACCCACAGGTGATAGGTAAAATCACCTCTGTTGGTGGCAGCATACCCCTTGAGTGGAGCGCTATATACTACAGGCTTTTTTTTGTATTGCACAACAATAAATAGTTTGACGGAAAAGTTTCTCTTAATGAATTACTTTGTTTTCCTTTTAATTCAATGGGTTATTCCTTCTCCTTACTGTTCATCAAAGGTCCCTCCTTGACATATAGACGCCCTTCAAATAGATTGTCCTCAGAACAAAAAACAGAGTATATCCTTGTGTGACTCAATTATGTGTCCGTACTCAGTTAATTCCCATTTAGTCTACTCACACTTAGGTTTGTTCATTCAAGCATTATGTGATTCAGAACATTATGGGGTTGCTCTCTCTCCTTGGTTTGTCTTCTGTGTGCTAAACAGCACGCATAGGAATTGTCCACCGGGGGACTCCGTGCCCTGGTAAGCAATCGACCTTTCAATGACTTGCCCCGCCATCAGATATTGAACTAGGATGGAAATGTAGTACAAATACAAATCCCGCCTACTTAACGTATTTCAGACGTATTTTGGACTCACGTAAAATTGGCACTCCCACACTTAAGTATTTACGTGACACATACGTGAATGGCCCATATGTTCACAATTTTCTATGGTGCGCATGCGCAGTACTTACCAAAAGGCGATTTTACGTCTCCGCCACGCGTAAATTCGCTCACAAGCGTTGTTCTGGATCTGGCCCATCATGATAATGATTATCACAAAGACTATTACATATTAAAAGAAAGAAACACAGACTCCACTGCTCCACTGAATTCATTGGTAATGAGTACATCCATAGCATAAATGGCCACAATGTATCCCTGCACTTAAAACAGAAATAAAAATAAATAAGCAAAAAGACCATCAGTCCACACTGACACGCTGCTCTAGACTAAGCACTGACTGCTTTCACCTATTACCATGCTCTATTTTACTGTGAACGGTCTCCCCAGGTAGGGTCAGGTTAGGGTCAGATAGCGACTCCCTTGTGGAGTAAAGCCCCACCGTGAGGTGGTCTTTTTATTTATTTATTTATTTCAGGCAAGGTATACAGGTATTAGGTAGCAGATTCCAGCCTGAATACACAGGAATGAGATAACAGATGTCCGACAAGGTATACAGGTAACAGACAATGGCAAAAAGGACAAAAATCAAACACAACAAAAGACAAGGATCCTTAGAGAATAATCAGGAGGACAGACAAGCGGAGGCAGATTACAGGAACATAGCAGATATCAGTAAGCAAACACACGGAAACAGGGAGCAGAAAGAAATGACCCACACTTTTCTCTGGGGAGGAGATAAGTAAAGCCAAAGCACAGGTGTAGGTTATAGGCCTGTCATTATTCCAATAGCAGCTTCTAGGGTCAGGTCATAGTAATGTCCACAAACAAGAATAACTAGTCCAGGTCTGCTCCAAGATGCGAAACAGGATACACCAGTTCAGGATGTAACATAGAGTAATTTTACTAATGCTACAGCAGTTGGAAGAGTAGTAGTAGCAGTAGTAGTAGTAGTAGTAGTAGTAGTAGTAGTAATAGCAGTAATAGTAGTACAAATAGTGAAGATGGTAGTAGAGAATTAGGTGGTAGAGTAGTATTAGTAGTTGTCATAATAGAGAAGGTGGAAGTAGTGTATTAGAAGTAGTACTACAGCAGGTGGTAGAATATTAACAGTAGCAGTAGTAGTATTAGTAGTAGCAGTAATAGTAATTATAGAGAAACTGATAGCAACATATTAGTAGTAGTAGTACTATAGCAGGTGGCAGAGCAGTATTAGTTGTAGTTATAACAGAGAAGGTGGCAGGAGAGTATTAGTAGTACTACTAAAGTGGGTGCTAGAGCAGTAGTAATAGTAGTAGTAGTAGTAATAGAGAAGATGGTAGTAGATTATTAGTAGAAGTACTACATTAGGTACTAAAATAGTAGTAGCAGTAGTTATAGAGAAGATTTCGTAGAGTATTAGGGTAGTAATAGTTATAGAGAAGATGAACAACAGGTGGAAGAGTACTATAATTATTATTAGTAGTAGTACTAATAGAGAAGATGGCAGAAGAGTATTAGATGGTAGAGTAGTCTTAGTAGTAGTACTAATAGAGAAGATGGCAGAAGAGTATTAGATGGTAGAGTAGTCTTAGTAGTAGTACTAATAGAGAAGATGGTAGAAGAGTATTAGTAGTCTCAATAGTAGTACTAATAGAAAAGGAGGTAGTAAAGTATAAGTAGTAGTTCTTAAACAGGTCGTAGAGTAGCATTAGTAGATTTAATAATAGAGAAGGTGGTAGTGGATTATTACAAGCAGTGCTACAGCAGGTGGTAGATTAGTATTAGCAATAGTACTACAACAAGAAGCAGCAGTTTAATGTTAATGGACCGGATCCTCACCCCTGTACGCGTTCCATACATGCAGGAGGTCTGCATGAAGAGGAAGTGAACTCCCCCTGTCACTCGTCTCTTTCCTTATTATTTGCGTGGGGGGGTGGGGAACCACCCTGTCAGATGGAACTCCTATTGTATGGAGCAAAGTTCCGTAAAACGAGCATAACATCTGGATGGTTCATGCGCCCTCCCCTCCAAACACCCCACTTACGCACGAGTGGTACTAATAAAACAGGTGTTACTATTACTAGCAGCAATAATACAGATCTTAACAAAAGAGAGAATATTTTTCAGCTGATAAATCAGCATCATAAAGGGTTCTGTTTCTGTATATAGCAGATATAAAACCTGGGCCAGCATGTTGTATACAAGATCGATGTCTGATCTTCTGCCATTTTATACACTAAAGAATGATTTCAGAACAAATTAATCAACTCTGAATAAAAATCAAAATGGTTTTGCAGATGTCTCGTGTCTGCGCTCTCGCTGTCTATCACTGCCAGGGCTCCCCACTGCCAATTGTCACAGAGACAAATATTTACTGAATTCCTGCCTGATATTGATTGCAACGAGAGATTACAGAACATTTCTAGCAAAACTGTTCAGCAAAATCTTGGCTCATTCTGCCGTTATACTTGTAACCTCATACTTTTCCTTAGTAGAATTGTTCCAGAAATGTTCCCAATTCTAGCCCACACCTATATCCAGGCAGAAGTCATTGCCCCTCTTTCTCCCAGATGTTTTCATTCTGCGAAATTTAAATTTACAAGCAAAGTTACTTCATTTAGTTCAAGATTCTATCTTAAAGCAAATCATTTCTACACCAATCTGTGGGAAGCAAGGAGGGGACAAACATAGTCAACGTACAGTAGAAGAGTGAGTCCAATAGGAAGTTGCTGGCTGTTACATCTTGCGGATGTGCAATATCCTGTCTTGACCTGACCCTTGGGGCTACTGTTGGGAGTTTAATTCATTCATTATTTCATCTGCTCTACCTGCACAAATAGGGCTTCCTTTCACTGAGTGTTTGCTGGTTATTAGTAGTTGTTATCCTGAGTTCCTTGTCTCCTGCCTGTTATCATCTTGTGCCTTGTGCCTTCTGTCTGTATGTATTGATGTTGCTTTAACCCTTGCTTCTGGTTGTTTCTTGTATTCTTGCATATAACCTGCGACTTATGTTGTTATTTACGTACTCTTGTATTTTTGTATACAGTTTATACCCTAGTATTTACTGTTTCCAGTTACTCCTGCCTTGTGTTTAATGCTCTGATTCCTGTTCATATATGTACTCTGTATTGTATATAGCCTGTGGTTTATATAGTTTTGTTACCTGTGTTATTGTATTGTTATTGTTGTTATTGCTGCTCCTAGTTCACTATTCACCTGTTGTCTATATTACCTTGTGTGCACTATTAAACTCCAGTCTGGTTATTAGTGCTTAGCTATACCTTGGGCTGCCTTCCAGGGGTCGTGGCTTGCTGGGTGTCCTTCTGCACAAGCCTATCCCCACTCTCAGGGACCCTAGGGAAGACCAGGCTCTGCAATCGATTACTCCTGCCCCTTCGAGAAGAAGTAATCGAAGATCCCCAGCATGAATCTGCAGCGATAGTGGTGAGTTTTAGCCAACTCCAAACCTTATCCTAATCCTCACCCAAACCCTAACTCTCCCCTTCCATTACCCTAACCCTTTCTTCCCCACAGTCTGACCCTAAGACTCCCTTCCTTGCAGCCTAATCCTAAGACTCCCAGCCCCATAGCCTAACCCTAAGACTCCCCTTGTAAACTAACCTCCTCCAGGCGAATCTATGGCAACTAACCTCCTCCCAGCGAGTCTGCGGTGGGTGTTCTGTCAGGTGCGCCAGGGTACTGTGCCATGTTTTGAAAATCCAATGATTGCGTAAGTTACCAAAAAATAAAATTCTGCATACTTACCCATTCATTAGGAAAACCTTCTAATTAGGCATATTTTTTAAATACAGACAGCTGAAAATGAGCTATTCTGTCTGTATTTTAGAAATATGATTTTCATTCTGGAGAAGGGAACCACATGACTACACGTGAACATACTGACTCGTATTCAGAGTACCGGACGTGTAACATATATGCCCGGTGTTTAGCTATTTTTACTACTGCGCATGCAGTAATTTTTTAAAGTAAACTACATGTCTTTTCTTACATAGATTGCGTAAATGCGGTCTTTTAGACCGCATTAAAAAATTACTACGCATGCGCAGTAGTAAAAATTACTAAAAACCGGACGTATATATGTAACATATTCGGTACTCGGAATACGAGCCACTAACACTAGGCATAGAATGCATATGTCAAACGCAAGGTACATCAGGGTTGCCAACAACTGAAAGCTTCCCTCCGGGAGAAGGAAGCTATTGATTGCAACGAGGGACGGAGCTTAATGACGCTATTTATGTAAATCGCAGCATAAAGCCCCACCCCCTGTCAATCAACTGCGCTAAATCAAACGTAGAACGAGTGGGTGGGAAGGCTCACATACCATTTTTATCTGTTGGGGCTTCCGGGAGAACGGCCCAAATTCCGGGAGTCTCCCGGATATTCCGGGAGAGTCGGCAACCCTGAGGTACATTAGATTTCAGTCTTATTTTCCTTCTTAGTACAGTGCACAGAATGTGTGGTCCCTCTAGGTCAGACTTCCATATTATAAACTTCTGTTTCCGTTATCTCTCTGTCTTACACTTCGATACTTTTATGCTAACTTTAGGAAAAATGAAGTTAGGCCCTGGAAGTCTGTGCTCTCTGCCACTTTTGATTAGATCTCTAAATCACAAAAACCAACTTCTGCAAATAAGTATCAGGGAGATTATCAAGGTGCTGCACCAAAGGGTGTGTTCTGTTGCAAACAGGGGTGTGTCCTCTAAATAGCTCCACCCATGGATGTGCCTAGCACTGCCAGTAAAACAATTTCTCAATAAAATGGCATCATGACTGTTACATTGTCAGTGACTAAATACTTTCAGTGTTATTGTGTAGACTGTGAATAGGATCCGCTGACTTCTTTATCTTTTTAGAAACGATAAAAGGAGGTGACACTGCAGCTGATTAACAAGAGACCAAAGTGCATTTTTCATTTCTGTCTCCATTATTGGAGTTATGTTGTCTTAGATAACTGCCAGTCTTTCATACATCTTGGTCAGAATTTCTGAATTCTGTCACCATAACCCTAAGACTTCTGGAACTGAGTCAGCATCAGGGAGATTGCCAACACTTCATGGAGTCAGGGAAATCACTCACTCTTCAGGAAGAGTAATAACAGACAATATTTTCATATTCCATGTTTTACAATTTATAACAACTAATCTGACGATCAAACAAGAAAGAATTAAAGGAAGGCGTTTTCAGAGTCACAAGAGAAAGTCAATTGTCCACATAGATGCAGGGTCATCATAGAGTGCAGATTCACATGTATGACGATAGTGTGGCTTGGTGGAGTGGATTTTGCTGTTGCGTGTTCTGATATGCACTCTGACAACAAATGAAGTATCACCATAGGGTGGTATATACAGTTTTATTAATCAGGGTTGCCGACTCTCCCGGAATATCCGGGAGACTCCCGAAATTCGGGCAGTACTTCCGGTATCCCGGGAGAGCCAGCAAATCTCCCGCAAGTGACTTGAGGCCCGTGGTTTTACTGAAACCACGGCCTCAAGTCCTGCCCCCCTCCCTAGCAACACTAGTATACTAGTGTTGCGAGGCACAGGAAGGGACTTGATGACGCAATTTGCGGCATCAAGCCCCGTCCCGACCCCTATTTCAAGTTAAAACTGGGCAGTATGAGACAAGGGGTGGAGCCTAATGACACGATTTGCATAAACCGCGTCATTAAGCCCCGCCCCCTGCATGTGTCGCTAGCTTCTCTTCGGTATCTCCCGGAGAGAAGCTGCCAAAAGTCGGCAACCATGTTATTAATAAACATCTAATGTGCATTTTCCACATAAAATAAATTGAAAGAAAATGTCTGTTCCAAAAATGTGTTGCACAGAGCATACATTCAAGGCATGAGTTATTACAGATGGGACACGAGGGACGTGTTATTATACTGTAGATGGGATGACCTCATGTGACATAACGGCAAAGAGATTTCTGCCAATCAATTCAACGTTTCACAGGAAAGACGTCTTCTAACGATCTTTGGTCTATTTTATTGGGTCAGCAGCCAGCTATTACTGCATACTACCACCAACTGCTTAGGATGCACAGTTGTCACCACCTGCCCTTTAAAGGACCTAGAACTGTGAGCATTTAGGGCCGTATTCATAGATCCGTTTTTGCCCTGAATTCCGTGCGTATTTTTAGGATCGGAGTAACTGCGCATTCGTAGTAACTTTCTTTACGCTAAATTTACGCACGGAAGTCCATTAGGCACGGACTTGTAAATCGCACTTGGTTACATACGTGCGGAGGGGCGTGGTTCAAATCCGTACAGACAAGTTTATGTGAAAGTGGGTGGGGGGAGGTATTTAAATGACCATTTGAGGGCGCGGTTAGTTACATACGCACGTACATAAGTATTATACGCACGTAAGTACACACGTAGAGATAAGGGCGACCTATGGAGGCGTAAGTCACCGAAAACCCGTCCGTGGGAGGGACTGTCATGGGTGTTGGCTTGCAACGTACGTGCGTATAATTGCGTCCCTTTAGTTAACGGATCTGTGAATATGACCTAAAATGTGCAAAAATCAAGGAAATCATTCTATTTCCATTATCCTCTTATCTTATCAATGCACAGCTGTGACAGTCTACGATCAAAGAGTTGGAACGGGCGATGGACTCATGTAGACCTCTAACATTAGGGAAGTGTTCCCACATATGAGCCCAAACCAGACCCCAGCACAGTCAGCCTAATCATTTGCTGTTGCCAGTTCGAATGACAATTTTCGACACAGATACAGCCAACGGCTGAAAAGCAGCAGTGCTGAAATCATCCATATTACAAATATTCCGATTGGGATCGGGTGCTATAGATAGGGGCGGAGCCTAATGACGCGATTTGCATAACCTGCGTCATTAAGCCCCGCCCCTGCATGCGTCGCTAGCTTCTCTCCGGGATCTCCCGGAGAGAAGCTGCCAAAAGTCGGCAACCATGTTATTAATAAACATCTAATGTGCATTTTCCACATAAAATAAATTGAAAGAAAATGTCTGTTCCAAAAATGTGGTGCACAGAGCATACATTCAAGGTATGAGTTATTACAGATGGGACACGAGGGATGTGTTATTATACTGTAGATGGGATGACCTCATGTGACATAACGGCAAAGAGATTTCTGTCAAACAATTCAACGTTTGACAGGAAAGACATCTTCTAACAATCTTTGGTCTATTTTATTGGGTCAGCAGCCAGCTATTACTGCATATTACCACCAACTGCATAGGATGCACAGTTGTCACCACCTGCCCTTTTAAAGGACCTAGAACTGTGAGCATATAGGGCCATATTCATAGATCCGTTTTTGCGCTGAATTCCGTGCGTATTTTTAGGATCGGAGTAACTGCGCATGTGTACTAACTTTCTTTACGCTAAATTTACGCACGGAAGTCCATTAGGCACAGACTTATAAATCGCACTTGGTTACATACGTGCGGAGGGGCGTGGTTCAAATCCGTACAGACAAGTTTATGTGAAAGTGGGTGGGGGGAGGTATTTAAATGACCATTTGAGGGCGCGGTTAGTTACATACGCACGTACATAAGTATTATACGCACGTAAGTACACACGTAGAGATAAGGGCGACCTATGGAGGCGTAAGTCACCGAAAACCCGTCCGTGGGAGGGACTGTCATGGGTGTTGGCTTGCAACGTACGTGCGTATAATTGCGTCCCTTTAGTTAACGGATCTGTGAATATGACCTAAAATGTGCAAAAATCAAGGAAATCATTCTATTTCCATTATCCTCTTATCTTATCAATGCACAGCTGTGACAGTCTACGATCAAAGAGTTGGAACGGGCGATGGACTCATGTAGACCTCTAACATTAGGGAAGTGTTCCCACATATGAGCCCAAACCAGACCCCAGCACAGTCAGCCTAATCATTTGCTGTTGCCAGTTCGAATGACAATTTTCGACACAGGTACAGCCGACGGCTGAAAAGCAGCAGTGCTGAAATCATCCATATTACAAATATTCCGATTGGGATCGGGTGCTATAGATAATGGCCATATTTCAATGAAGTAACCTATCCCAATCAGTCTGCAGTGGACTGCGGTGGGATGTGGACTACTGGGGAAGGTTAGGGTTAGGCTGCAAGAAGGGGAAGGTTAGGGTTAGTCTAGGGTTAGTATAATTGTGTACCTTTAACTAACGGATCTGTGAATACGGCCCATCACCGGCCCTTTATGTCTAGCATCGCTCTATGGGCCTAATTCAATTAGAAATACGCACCGCAACAGACGGGAAAAAATTAGCGCTGCCCTTTTTCCCGTCTATTATGGTAGCTGATTTTTATGCGCACCTCTATGAGGCGCACACAAAAATCTTTGCTGAAAACACGCTGTATTAGCTTCGCACCCAAGTTATTCACGGGTGCGATGCTAATTGAGTTAGGCCCTATGAGACTGCTATCTCATCTAAACCAACTCTTTCTTTCTTTCTTTCTTTCTTTCTTTCTTTCTTTCTTTCTTTCTTTTCCTTCCTTCCTTCCTTCCTTTCTCTCTCTCTCTCTCTTTCTTCTTTCTTTCTTTCTTTCTTTCTTTCTTTCTTTCTTTCTTTCTTTCTTTCTTTCTTTCTTTCTTTCTTTCTTTCTTTCTTTCTTTCTTTCTTTCTTTCTATAACTTTGGTCCTTTATAGAGTGTTAAGGAAATATAACTATGTTTCTTTCAAAAATGAACATGCTGACCATGCTCTGGGCCAACAAGAGGTAAAAATGAGAAGATAAAGTATTTTCTATTGCTAATTCCTCTCTTTATGCAACCAAGAATCTGGCTTGCCTTTCTCATTGCTTAGCTACCTTTAAGTCACGTTAAATAATGACTCCTAGACACCTTTCCTCCTCAGTAGTTTCTAATATAATACCATTAATGATATATTGAGCTTTTGGGGTTTTTGTGCCTCAAGTGCATGATTTAGCATTTTTTGGCATTTAACTGCAGTTGCCATACTGTTGACCATTCCTCCAGTCTACCTAGATCATCACTCATTGTGTGTTCACTCCTGGCATGTCTACCCTGTTACATATCTTTGTGTCATCTGCAAAAAAGGCATATTTTCCCCTCAATACCACAGGCAATATCACCTATAAAGATATTAAATAGCACTGGTCCAAATACAGAACCCTGGGGTACTCCACTGGTTACCTTACCATCCCCACAAGGGATTCCATTTACTACAACCCTCTGTTGTCTATCCTGTAACCAAGATTGTATCCCTGCTACTATCTTAAGTCAAATACCAGTTTCCAGCTTATTTAACAGTCTGCGATGTGGCACAGTGTTAGAAGCCTTGCTAAAATCTAGATAAGCTATGTCTACAGCTCCCCCTTTATCTAATACTTTATTGACCCAGTCAAAAATGTTAATAAGATTTGTGTGACATGAACTTCCCCCAGTGAATCCATGCTGCTTGGGATCTTGTAATTTACTGGATTTAAGATAATGTACAATTTGTTTCTTTAACAGTGTTTCCATCAATTTCTCTACTAATGATGTTAGACGCACTGGTTAGTAGTTTGATGCTTCTTCTAATGGTTTTGCCAGCACCCCTCGAAACTCCTTTAGTATCATAGGATGTATTCCATCTGGTCCCATTGATTTGTCCACTTTGTTTGAAAGTGCTTTTAATACCTGTTCCTCAGTGAAAGTAGTAGTAATTGCCTTCTTTGTAACATAAAACCGTATTCACAGATACGTGTGTAAAAAGTATGCAAATATACGCACACACGTAGCAAGGCCACACCCATGACACTCCCCTCGCACGGACGGGTTTTGGGTGACTTCCGCCTCCATAGGGCACCCTTATGTCTATGTGTGTACTTACGCACGTATGTTACTTATGTACGTGCTTATTTATCTAAACGTGCCCTCAGATGTCCATTTAAATACTTCCCCCAGTCCACTTTCAAGTAACTTCTACTGTCCGGATAAAAGCCACGCTTATCCGTACGTATGTCCCCAAGTGCGATTCACAAGTCTGTGCCGAAAGTACGTACATCTGTAAATACTATGTAATGTGCTTGGAAAAAGTCACTACGCATGCGCAGTTAATCCAATCCTAAAAATACGCACACAACCACATGCAAAAACAGATCTGTGAATACATAATCTGTCCATAGTGTTCCCATTTAAAAGTGGACCCTTCCCCTCTCTTTCTTTTGTGAATATTGAACAGAAATACTTGTTAAGATGATCTGCCAGAGCCTTTCCACTGTAAAGAATGTAATGTGGCGCAGAGATGTGAAAGTTAAAAACTTTACAATAACGAAAGAACTTGCGAAAAATAAAAGAAAGATTATGAAGTGTATAGAAGTTAGAAAGTGATGTTAGACAGTGATTAAAATGTACTGAAAGCTCCAGCCTCCTTATTATCAGCCTGTATAGACCTAATAGTTGTGTAGCTACATATAGAATAAAGGTCTCACTCTACCTATTTGTATAATAACTAGAACTAAACTGACAATGAAAAGGACCCCAAAATGCAAAATAATTGTGAGTCCAAAAGGTCAATAATTACCCATAATAAGGTAACATATATTTGGTATATTGAAAGTTAACCAAATAGATAAATATAGTAATGGAGGCTCCAATTATTATTAATAATAGACTGAAAAAGCTAGTTCCCTAACCATAATTGTATAACAAATTAATAAAACTAGGGTAAGAAAACTGTATATTAATGGCTAAAATAACCTACATAGGATAAATTGAATTAATATCAGGCTGGCTCAAACATCTATCCCCAACCAGTTAATGAAGGAAACATTTTTATACTAAATGGGGATTGCTGGAAATTTATATCCACATGAGGCAAACCAGCTCCTTATAAATTCAAGGCTTGCTCCGTTTTTTTATTAAATAAACCAGACTGGTAGCGTTAATAGAAGTTTATATAGCGGCTTGGCATACAGCGCCAGATCATAGAAAAGAGTTTAGGTAGAATTCTGATTGTAAATCAATTAGCGCTAGCAACAAAGGCAGTGTAAAGGCATTGGAAATCTGGAGCACAAACACCACATGAGACAAGCCAGCTCCTTCCACCCTCAACAAGACTCTCTGGGCCTCATTTACTAAGGTCGATGTTGTCAAAATCTGTTTTTTCACCATTGTGGTATTTACTAAATCCAAACTCCCGGGACCCACTAGGTACAAAAAGGGGACAAAAGCTTTTTTAGGTATATAAATGAAAGGCGAAAAACTAAGGAGGGT